>SKCR01035182.1:0-82186 GCA_019454045.1 Zanthoxylum bungeanum
AGTGAAGATGATGATCACGTAAGATACGAAACTGGTGCTCTTTTGTAATGCAGTCATCGGGATAATATGACTAGGTCATGATTATCCGATTATAGAGACTAGTTACCAGAGATCCGATATGTGCTTCGTACGAGCAGACACAATTCCAACCCTAGGCCTAGCACGTGACATCCGATGTTGGATCGTAATACGCAATACTACGTCTACTAGGCCTGATAAAGATTACATATTCCTTTAAGAATATTTCTGGAGAATTGGGTAGGCACAGTGCTTTGTTAGAAGCCAACCATGTCTTGTAAATCGGTAAAAATGTAGTACTAGGTACGTACGTGTTCGGATAGTCCGACGACCGGATTTACTGTCAAAATATCCGGGGATCTCATGGGTCGCTTCACGAAGATTCACCGATGATGTATGACTCGCACATGATTAATTTGAGATTGATCATAAGAGAGAGAAAATTAATTTGGGATTAATTATACAAATATGTTATCTGGGATAAAATATTATAAAGAGAGAGAACGAGTAATTTGGAATTAATCGATAAAATAAAATATTCGATATATTATACGAAATTATATTTCGACGCGGAATTAAAATTAGATTTAATTCGGGCGAACGAGTTAATTTAGAATTAATTCGCTAGCGACGTGAATAGTAATTTTGCTGGGCAAAATTATTTAATAAATTTGATTTAATTATGTCGCAACGAAAAATTCGTTAATTCGGAATTAGCGAACTCGAGCCCGAGAGTGTTTGCGAGCCCACTCGCATTTCGAATTCAAGTGCGGCCCACAATTCACATCAAGCGTCACATCATTAGTCATTCAAGTGATTGATGTCTTGTCACTTTGAGTGATTGACAACTAGTCACTTTTGAGTGATTGATTGGAGTGGTTGAAAGACTTTAATGCTTGTACCATTTTTGAAAGTTGAATTTGTTGGTTTCCTCTAAGGTTCCCAAGATCATTTATCAAGCATGAAATAAGTGAATACAACAAGGAGAATGGCGGAATCATACTCACATCGAACGGATTGGATGCTACGAGACAACAATCTGCTTCTCTTCTTCTCCCTCTTTGCGAGTCACGGCAGTGGCATATTTTTTAGTCTTCAAATTCAGCTTTGGCTTGATCCATGAAGCTCCAAGCTTTGTTTGGTCATTCCTAGCTCATGGAGTGAGTTCTCTATCACCTTGTATGCCTCATAGAGTGTGCTAGCACCTTGATGATTTGCTACAAATCATCATGTTCTTCCTCCTTGCTCACTGTTTGAGCTGAAACCAGTGAGGAAAATAGAAGCCCTTTTGGGCGTAAATGGAGAGAAGAGAGAGAAGAGAGACGTGTGGTTTTTGGCTCCCAAAAACCGTATGCCAAGAGAGGGAAAATGAAAAAGTGTAATGGTTTTATAATTTCCAAAATTAATTAACCATTTACCATTTTTCAATTTGCAAAAATTCAAAGGTACAAGCCTTTTAACTTTCCAACCACTTCCATCACTCACATCACTCAATCGAGTGACAACTTATCACATCACTCAAAGTGACATTTGATTTGACGCTTGATGTGACTAATGATTTGACGCTTGATTTGACTTGCGTGCCGCACTCGAATTCGAAATGTGAATGCGCTCGCAAACAATCTCGGGCTCGGGTTCGCTAATTCCAAATTAACGAATTTTCCGTTGCGACGTAATTAAATGATTACGCCTAGCGAAATCACTATTTACGGCGCTAACGAATTAATTCTAAATTAACTCGCTTGCCCGAATTAAAATCTAATTTTAATTCTGCGTCGAAAATCCAATTTCGTTTAATATATCGAATATATTAATTAACCGATTAATTCCAAATTAATCGTTCTCTCTCTTTAATTGATATTTTATCCCAGATAAAATATCTCATCGATTAATCCCAAATTAATTTTCTCTCTCATCATTAATTAATCCCAGATTAATAAAAGTGCGAGTCATACATCATCGGTGAATCTTCGGGAAGCGACCCATGAGATCCCCGGATATGTTGGCAGTAAATACAGTCTTCGGACTATCCGAACACGTAAGTACCTCGTACTACGTTTATACCAATTTACAAGACAAGGTTGGCTTCTAGCAAAGCGCCATGCCTACCTAATTCTCCAGAAACATGCTTACAGGAATAAGCGATCTATATCAGGTGTAGTATACATAGTATTGTGTATGTCGATCCAGTATAAGATGATCACGTGCTAGGCCTGGGGCTGGAATTGTGTCTGACCCGTATGAAGCACATGTCGGATGTCTGGTGACCAGTCTCTATAATCGGATAAACCTGACCTTGTCATTTTATCCCGATAGCTGCAGCATTTAAGAGAACCAGCCCTCGTATCCTACGTAACCATCCTCTCCACTATGACTGGAGTGATACTTCCGTCTTGACATCACACCCAACACACTATGATTCTCAATATACCCAGAATTGGCATACACAGAACCTGTTAAAGTCCTGGACGACCGCAACCAAAGTATATCGATTGTCGCAAGTATTAGCGGTGCAAGTCTCAGGTTAAGACCAAATACACCTACCCTGATGTCGGACTTCCTTAGACACATAGTCATACTACCAATGGAATTCCGAGGGGGTCTATCCAGAGCGAAGCTGTTTCCCGTACCATCGGTAAAACACAACCTCATATTACACTTGCATGAGTATCCTATACCCAAATATATGAGAACTATGTCGTTGGGCCCTCACAACGCGCACAAATGTAATACTAGTCTTTTACGTATTTATCGATGTCCAATCTCGATAATACTCTGACTAGGGATATTTAATGATTTATCCTACGTGGACTGATACTGTCTCATATCATTCTACGTTCAGGAACAAATCATAAGAACCTCTAATCATTTATACATCTAGGTGATCTAATCACAAATGATAAGAGTGCAATCTCCTTTGTCACATAGTTAATTTGTACAACAACACCATGATCTGTACAAATAGTGACGTTATTGGTCATAATTATCCAACAATCTCCCACTTGGCCTATAGCCAGTCACTCGAGTGTCTTACACCCGAACTATGTACGGTTGGCTCAAACTGCTGAGAAGTGATTTCGTCAGCAGATTTGCATGATTATCGTCTATGCGATTTTACGATCATCACATCGCAACGATGTATGATCCGAACGAATCAGATGAATAGTCGAAGTATGTATCTGGATCGTTGATGAGACCATTAATTCTTTAGCCTGTGCTGACGTCTAGCCAGCTGCTAAGAGAACTATATCTAATCTAATTATATTTGTTTATCGACCCAGAAGGCTTCTATTGCCGCCTCAGCTGCAGCAATAACCCACATTTGTTGTTTATTCGGTAACAGTATCTTGCTATGAAGATTTCCAGCTCACTATACCGTTATTCAAACTGTATAGTACCGTTTGTGACTTATAGTCGTTTAATATCGTTTAGGAAACTTGCAGTAGTGATCCCAGTCACTTCAAGTTCTCCTTCTCCCAAATTAAGACAACATCTTTAGTTTTCTAAGATACTAACAGATGTTCTTAACATCAATCCAGTGACTATCACTTGGATTGGCCTGTTTGTGAATCCATATGATCAAAGCGTATGAGACACCAGGTCACGTACATTTTTCAATGTACGATTTCACGGAGAGTTTTTCATGAAAGCCAAGCTTTCACCGATTATTTTTATGGAATATCATTTCCAAGAAATGACATATTATCATTATTTATAGGACATTATTGTCAGTGCGCTCCCACTAACCCTCTTATATACACAAGAATCATTTCGTTTTGAATTAAATCATAAACTATTATGATTACATCAAAATGACAATTCCAAGAACCTATGTTTGCTTCAATCCAAACATGGATCAAATAACCCGCAAATCTTGTTTGCTAGTTTTGGTACGACAAAACCGGCAGGATGTTACAAACATCCTCCGAAAGGTTTCTTTTTCAGGAAAGCGATTTTCCCGTTAAGCTGTCATATTTCATAAATGAAACACGCAGCTTTAGCAAGCATTATCCAAATGGATTTACCATGGCAACAGTTGAAAGGTTGAATCGAAATCAACATAATGTTGATAACGATACATTTCCGCTAAAAGCCTAACTTTATACGTTGGTATGTTGCCATCCATGTATGTCTTCCTTGAAGACTTATAAAGTACCAGTATACACAATGCCTTGCGGTACACCAACTAGTATCCAAACTTGGTTGATATACATGGAATCCATTTCGGATGTCATGGCACTTTGTCATAATAGGGAGTCGATACCTTGTATCACTTCCTCATACGTAGTCAGTTGGTATACCTCAATAATATAGACATCTTTATGAGGAGAGATCAAAAACCCATACCCCAGGTTGTTTTCTGACTCTCTCCGACTAACGCGGTTCTTGTGTATTCGAAGATTATTGGTAATAGTTTCATCTTTGATGAACTATTTGTGTTCCATTAAGGATTCGGTGCCTTGAACAGTATTACTCCGATTTTCATCGAGTTTTACTTTCCTCCCACTTACCACTGCATATCGGTATTCCTCTTAGGAAAACCGCATGGCGAGCAACAATCTAATTGTTCTCTTGTGAGGTGTATAAATACAATACTTATGGTATCCCTAGGATAACCTACAATTGGCACTTATCCAATTTGGGTTTTATTTGGTATCATCCAAAGTATGCCTAGCATTCCCAAATATTCAGGAATGTGAAACCCGATTTCTTTCCTGTTCATATCTGATATGATATCTGTCAAACAGATTATTATGGAACCTTATTCTAAATAAGTTCTACATTGTTAAAGCTTATCCGTTGAAGGAAATGGTAGCTCAGAGCGACTCATGATTAACCTTATCATGTCCAACAAAATTTGGTTTCTCTGGTTCGGACACACCATCACTTTGATGTGCTCCGGGAGGAGTCCTCTTTGAAAGAATACTTTACTCTTTCAAGTATATTAGAAACTTATTGCTTAAGTATTTTCCATTACGGTCTTACCGTGACGGTATAATACTATAGCCGATCTGTTTGTCTATTTTCGTGTCGAAACTTAAAAGTTTCTGATTTATGTTTCAAAAGAAACACATAACCATAACGCGATGCCACATCCGTAAGGTCGCAAAATATTCATATCCACATCTAGCCTAGCTAGACATGGGCCCACTTGCTTCACTATGAACTAGGGCTAACAGATCGGTGGCATTTACACTTTTACCAAGTAAATGTATTATAGGCACTTTGCCTAATAAACTAGATTCGTAGACTTTATTTGAATAGAATAAAATCAGTCCTAGTACCCACTCTTCAAAAGTGTGGATATACGATTCTTGTTTAATTGTGTCCCAGACAACAATGCCACAAAAGTTTCATCTGATCAAATCAGTTTGAGCTATTTGTTTGTCATGTTATATATTTGAGATTTATTTATATTCAAAATATAAATTCTGTTATTCACATCTAATATGTTTATCTCAATATCATCTTTATATAATAAAACACTTTAGTGTTCTAGAATATAAAGGTTCACCCGCAGCGGGTTAAACACTGATATAAAGATAATGTTTCTAGTCAAACTAGTTACATTATAACAGTTTCCTAATTTAAGTACACACCCGAAGGTAGTTCATAAACTTAGGTATCTACGGTTAAAACAGCGACTTTCGTCCCATTTCCAAATCGCAGATTAATCTCGATTGATGTCATTATCATGTTCAAAACAGATTCTGAACATCAATACATACATTTATGTATCACACTAAGTATTTAAAATCCAATTTTAATACTAGTAGTGAACATAATGTTGACAAACATATTTGAAGTCGGAGCCTTGCTCGTCTTCAATTCCTTCTTGTCTGCTTTGTCCAAACGGCAGTCACGCTTCCGCGATCCCGTTTGCCACTTTTAGCAGACATTTTGGGATATGTCATTTATCTTCCCAGAAGATTATAATGATTTTGCCTTTGCCCGTTTCAACATTCCAGAAGCCTTTGGCTAAGCCTTGGCATTCTAGAATATCAAAATAAGTGCGCCTTGCGCTACTTGCCTAATTGCAAACTTTGACTTTGTCCCCTTGAGAATAGTCATTAACTCTCCAAGAGTTATTATTGCAATTTTAGTTTTTCTAAAATCTAAATATAGATTTATGAAGATCCTTCAATTTCAATATCATACTTTAAGGATCTAATCCTTATTTCTGATTAAGAAATTAAGGAGTCTACTGCGACAAGCTTAATGGATTAAGCACTTAAGTTATCATCACATAAATCTTCCAGAGATTATGCTATACTGTTTGCTTAACTCCGGGCTTTAGGCTTAATATGTTATTTTATCAAATAAAGTAACTTATTTTTCTAGGACCATCCTGAAATTTATTCCCAATTTTGAAAATTAAACCATTTAAATACATTTTCCCTAGGATTATGTTTTAAATGTCAATCTTTCAATTTTATCTTGATTTTAATAGTCTAATTATTTAATCAACGATTTAGGTACTATTTATTATAATGATTACAATAGTCCAACTATTTAATCAACTATAATTTTAATAGATTAAAATCAATTATATTGATTACTATAATCCAATTATAAAATCAACTATAAATGAATAGTTTGAATATAGTCCAATTATTTATTAAAAACAACATTTAAATATTAGTCCAACTAACATTTATTTATAACGACGAGTGATATTTGAATGAGCGCGTATGGCAAGTAATTAAACGAATATTGCAAATTCAATTCTTGCCTCCCACTATTTTTCGACGAGCCTCTAAACCTCTGTCGAGTACTCGGGAAACCGTATTTCCTAGTGGGCTAGGATCCCGTTAAATATCACACAATCTTGACTTTGACCAACAAATTGTATGATAATTAACTAGGTAGATCTCTAAGATCGATTGGATCCAATCCAATTCCTAGATCCGGTAGGGGGACATCCAAGTCCGAAACATATATCTTATATATGCCAATACATCCAATGTATTACCTAACCTTTTTTCCTCTGAATCAACTAAGCCTTGGCTTTGACACAACAAACTTAGTGATCCCAGTTAAGCGCGACCCATTGACCATGGAAAGCTTCGTAATCAATGTCGATGGACAAGAAGTGGTATTGACTTTGGCCAATAAACCACAACTTGGACAAGACACCAATATGGAACAAAGCTCTCGTGATTCAAACACATCCTCGACGGACAAAGGCCTTGACTTTGGCCAACAAGCCAATGCCAGTCTCGGATCTTGAGCGAGAATCACTCAATGGAAGGAAAAACACTTAATATTGTTTGAAGGTTTTTCGCGTGCAAATTGGCAACCAATTTATTATCTTTGTTAAGGTCTCATCATCATACACCCTTAAACATGCATTTTAAACACATAATAAAGCGCGTATAAATAAATAATAATGATATGCGGATGGATACTTTACACATTGATCCTAGATCAAATCTCTCCATTTTCTCTCTCCCGCTAGCACAAATATTCCTTCTACCCGTTACATTACACTTCTAAAGAAACCTCATTTACATTGAGGGGAATAGGTGAGAAGAGAATATAAAGAGTATGGAGGTGATAAGACTGGACACGCAGGTTCAATTAATAAATCAGATTTATTACAACAATTTCTAAAATTGCCCCACCCATCTAATATCCATCCGATATTCATTATTCATGCATCACAATCATATATTCACACAAGCATGTTATCAATCAATCTAATCCAATTAATTAATCTAATAATTAATGACCATCCAATGTTCAAATAACGATTTGATTTTGCTCGACTCAAACTCGTTTTTGCAAATAAGTACTTAAAGTACGAATTCTCGAATTAAATTAAACTATATAATTAAATCCAATTCAATTGTATTTAATACTAATGCGCTTATTTAATTCCAAATTAAATACTACACTTTATTTATGAACCTATACGACTTAAATTCCAAATTTAATCGTTACGGGTCTCAAAGCCCGATTAATATCCAATATTAATTTAATTAAAGTCCAATGGGCTTTTAATTAATTTCTTTAAGGCGTGGACTTTTGGTCAACTCGGGTCGAACCCAATAACCAAAGTCCAATCCGGGAGTTACCCCATAAGCCTAGAAATCAATTTAGGCCCATTAGGCCCAATTAAACTTTAAAGGTCCATTAGTCGCATTTGAGCTTTATGGATGCGATTTTGGGCCCGATTTGATCCAATCCATTTAGCCTAAACCTAACTTGGTACAACCAAGTCCAATAAACCCAATAAAAACTTTAGAAGCCCAAATATAATTTTAAGGCCCAATTTAATTAAATTACAAAATCCAATTTTACAATTTAATTGCCTAAAGTGTATAGCATTTTTAATTACCCAAATAAATATTTCCAAAACACCAAATTAGCCTAATTAATCATGCTTATCATTATTAAATCATGTACAACACAATTTAACAAAAATCAAACTCAATTACATGCTTCCAAAGTCTCGTCCAAGGGGAAATTTCATGCTCAAATCAAATTCAATCCAATTAAATTAAATTCAATATTAAATCAATATCCCCAAATGATTTCCAACTCATCCAATGAATCAAAATCAAAAAATCCAAGACATTAGGGTTCATGGTATTTTCGGCCAACACATCAAAATTGGGGAAAAATGTTCCAAACACCATTTCATCAAATTGATCCAATCAATCATCAATTAAAACACATTTAAGCATACTAATTCATCCAATTTCATTAATCATGCTCAAAATAAATTTTACCCAATTTTAACCCTTAATCAATTTCATGCTCAATATTAGCTCTGATACCATTGTTGGTTTCCTCTAAGGTTCCCAAGATCATTTATCAAGCATGAAACAAGTGAATACAACAAGGAGAATGGCAGAATCATACTCACATCGAACGGATTGGATGCTACGAAGAACAAAAATTTCTGCTCCTCCTTCTTTGCAAGTCACGGCAGTGGCAGATTTTTTAGTCTTCAAATTCGGCTTTGGCTTGATCCATGAAGCTCCAAGCTTTGTTTGGTCATTCCTAGCTCATGAAGTGAGTTCCCTATCACCTTGTATGCCTCCTAGAGTGTGCTAGCACCTTGATGATTTGCCACAAATCATCATGTTCTTCCTCCTTGCTCACGGTTTGAGCTGAAACTAGTGAGGAAAATAGAAGCCCATTTGGGCTAAATGGAGAGAAGAGAGAGATGAGAGAGATGTGGTTTTTGGCTCCCAAAAATCATATGCCAAGAGAGGGAAAATGAAAAAGTGTAATAGGTTTTATAATTTCCAAAATTAATTAACCATTTACCATTTTTCAATTTGCAAAAAGTCAAAGGTACAAGCCTTTTAACTTTCCAACCACTTCCACCACTCACATCACTCAATCAAGTGACAACTTGTCACATCACTCAAAGTGACATTTGATTTGACGATTGATGTGACTAATAATTTGAAGCTTGATTTGACTTGCGTGCCGCACTCGAATTCGAAATGCGAATGCGCTCGCAAATAATCTCGGGCTTAGGTTCGCTAATTCTAAATTAACATATTTTCCGTTGCGACGTAATTAAATGATTACGCCTAGCGAAATCACTATTCACGTGGCTAACGAATTAATTCTAAATTAACTCGCTCGCCCGAATTAAAATCTAATTTTAATTCCGGGTCGAAATCCAATTTCGTTTAATATATCGAATATATTAATTAACTGATTAATTCCAAATTAATCGTTCTCTCTCTTTAATTGATATTTTATCCCAGATAAAATATCTCCTCAATTAATCCCAGATTAATTTTCTCTCTCATCATTAATTAATCCCAGATTAATAAAAGTGTGAGTCATACATCATCGGTGAATCTTCGGGAAGTGACCCATGAGATCCCCAGATATGTTGGCAGTAAATACGGTCGTCGGACTATCCGAACACGTAAGTACCTCGTACTACGTTTATACTGATTTACAAGACAAGATTGGCTTCTAGCAAAACGCCATGCCTACCCAATTCTCCAGAAACATGCTTACAGGAATAAGCGATCTATATCAGGCGTAGTATACATAGTATTGTGTATGTCGATCCAGTATAAGATGATCACGTGCTAGGCCTGGGGCTGGAATTATGTCTGCCCCGTACGAAGCACATGTCAGATGTCTGGTGACTAGTCTCTATAATCGGATAAACCTGACCTTGTCATTTTATCCTGATAGCTGCAGCATTTAAGAGAACCAGTCCCGTATCCTACGTGACCATCATCTCCACTATGACTGGAGTGATACTTTTGTCTTGACATCACACCCAACACACTACGATTCTCAATATACCCAGCATTGACGTACACAAAACCTGTTAAAGTCCTGGATGACCACAACCAAAGTATATCGATTGTCGCAAGTATTAGCGGTGCAAGTCTCAGGTTAAGACCAAATACACCTACCCTGATGTCGAACTTCCATAGACACATAGTCATACTACCAATGGAATTCCGAGGGGGTCTATCCAGAGCGAAGCTATTTCCCGTACCATCGGTAAAACACAACCTCCTATTATACTTGCATGAGTATCCTATACCAAAATATATAAGAACTATGATGTTGTGCCCTCACAACACGCATAAGTGTAATACTAGTCTTTTACATATTTATCGATGTCCAATCTCGATATTACTCTGACTAGGGATATTTAATAATTTATCCTACGTGGACTGATACTGTCTCATATCATTCTCCGTCCAAAAACAAATCACAAGGACCTCTCATCATTTATACATCTAGGTGATCTAATCACAAATGATAAGAGTGCAATCTCCTTTATCACATAGTTAATTTGTACAACAACACCATGATCTGTACAAATAGTGACGCTATGGGTCATAATTGTCCAACAGAATTTGGTATATCATTTTAATTGATTTTAGAAATTGAAGAACCAACACAACTTCATCTCTTTCTTCTCTCCATCCTCACGGCCAATGGCCATTTTTTCTCCTTTTTGGTTCTCATTTGCCGAGAACAACAATGAAAAAAATGGAAGATTTGTGGCAAATCTTTCCAATGCTAGCACATGAAGAGTCATCCAAAGGTGATTGGGAAACAAACCCTTGAGCATGGAATCCATTCCCAAACTTGGAGCTTGACCGAATTTGGAGAGCACAACAAGGAACCCATGACCGAAAGCTTCAAGGAAGGTGCCAAGAATTTTTGTTGTTCGTCGCATCACAAAAGCCTATCTTTGTAAGTATGATTCCGCCATAAATCTTATGAGTATTCACATGATTTCTATGCTTGAATGATCTTGGGACTAACGTAGAAACCCAACAGTCTACCTGATGAATATACGTAGGCGAGAACGTGCCAAAGTTGTGAGCTGAAATATATTCATGGGATCCACTTGTTAGGGTTGGTGCTCAGAGTGGCAATCCGAATCGTATTTATGTCCGATTCATAAATACGAACAATTCCTTTTTTTTCATAATATTACTTGTTTAATGGTAGCACCTCTTGTCTTTTATATACATATTCGATCTAATTACGATTAGATATCTAATTATGATAAGATTGAAACTAAATCTGATTTAGTGATATGTGTATATTAGACAAAGAACCTAGGATTTACAACGTAGCGCGCAATTACAACGTAGTTTGTAATTGACATTGGGAAGAGTCACTATAAGATGTATATCCTTAAATAAAGTTTCTGGTCAAGATTTACTAACACTAGTCGGTTAGCAAAATCCGTTGAGACCAATACATATCGTATATCGTGACTTGGTCCGATGATTTATCCCAATGAACCATGAGTCTCGAGAGACTCATATACACATATAGGTGTTTATTTGATAAATACTAAACGACTCACTGAAGATATCTTAATAGATGGTTCACTAACGTCAATAGGAATCTTCTCGAGTTGAGCGAGCATAGTGATCCTTCGACTTGAGATTCCAGAGTGGATATAAGAGTTATCATCCACACTTTGATGGCAGTCACGTCATAGATTTATTCAGATCAAACCTTCGCATGTTCGTTGGGTGTGGACTGGAGCTCATGATATCCAATGCGTATCAAGATAGAATTCGTCAGTCCTGTGTACAGGGTATAAGAATCCTACACGTGTTTGCGATCTAGTAAATCCATGGCTGTGGTATAACTTTGCAAATCAGTTTTAAGTGTTATTTAGAGATCGTAAATTTGTAAAGTCGATTATATTATACCTTACGGATTTGACGTTCTTATATATATCCCATGTATAATATAGATAGCATATGACAGAGAGATTATACGTATGCAATGACCTCGACTTGCATAGTTTAGCGAGATTATCTGTGGTCGTCATAATTCATGAGTGGGTGAATTATGGACACGAAATTGGATTTCGTGACGGATAAACCTAAACTTAGAGAGTCCCAAAATATGAAATGTACTCGTTGAGCACTTGGGCAACGTGTTATGAATAATACAGATTATTCAAATACTTCACCAGATTAAATGAGTTAATTCGGATCATTTAAATGGTTAAACGAAAACACATCCATAGGGCCATTTTTGGTCAATCGTAATTATTGTGTATTTGTATTTGATACATAATTTGATTCGATACACATTAATTAATTGTCAAATGAGACTTTGACACATGCCGTTAATATATATATTTTTATTTAATGTAAATAAATATATATATAATAATTATTATATTAATTAATTATTTAGATATTTAAATGTTAAATATTTGAATGATTAAATAATATACTTTTTCATAATTGTTAGGAAAAAAAAATTGATTATTATTGGTTACAAATGGCATGATTTTATTAAGCTTTAAGTGTGCAAATATGATTTGTCCAAGTTAAAGCTTATCTTATCTTTATTTTAATTTAATGAAATTAAAATAAAAAAATTGACAATTTTCCCCTCCAAAGTCGGCAATGGGGATTTTTTTAAGTGAAAATTTTTCATTTCCCTTCTAATCACCTTCATGGCCGAAATCTTCACCCTAAAAGCTCTCAAATCTTGGCTTGATGATTCAAGGAAGAAAATCAAGAAAAATCAAGAAAAGCTTTAGGAAAATTAGAGATTAAAAGTAATCTTCATTCCTTTAAGTTTGAAAGCATATTTCATGTTCTTGATTATCTAGATGGATTCTGGAGTTTCTTCTTTTTCTTAGAATTTGGGGCTTTTGGTGTTGGAAGATGAAATGGAAGGATTTGATCATGTGTGAAGTAGAATTGAAAGATATTATTGTAATATTTGTTCAATTTTATCATTTGATGATAAGTTTCCATTCTGGAGTGTTATGACTACTCTTATAATGCCTAAAATTATTCTTGGGTGGTTTATTTGTGGTGACTTTGAATTGGTGTTTTGATTAATATGATTAATGTTGAAAAGGTTGGATTAAAACATGAAAAATTGATTATTTTTGTTGCAAAATTAGATTCGGAAAATTGGGTTTTTTGTGATGAAAATCATGTCATTTGGATGTATTGGATGTGTTTTGGGTGTTGGAATAATTGCTGGAAATTATTTCGGATTTGAAATTAGCGAAAACGACGAAAAACAACATTACCATGTGACTTTTGAGCCAACCGGGTGACGGCCGGCCAATCAGTGAAATTTTCACTGTTTGGGCAGTCCATGAACTTCCCTAATACTATTGGGGCTGACCTGGGCAGCCCTAATGTGTATTGGGTGGTCGGTTCGGTCAAAAACAGGTTTTATGCTATTTTGCGGAAAAAATATTTTCGTAAAAGTTTCGCGCCTTTTCTTAACTATTTATGTCGTTATTTGATATCGAATAAATATGTTTAGGTGAAATATGAATGAATTATTCATATTGGATAATTCATTAGGTAATTTAAAAAGTTTTAAAATTATGATTTCGCCCGAACAGCGCTTCCACCGCGCCCTTGCCCAAAACCCCAACAAAATTGGTATTAGAGCATGTCTGATATTTCATCCATTACATTAGTCATGCTTGATATATGATATATAATTCAATTTTGATGTTTACACATGCATATAATTTAGATGTTTCTTGACTTTTTGGTTATACGCTATGGGAAACGTAACAAAAATTTAATGGTTAAATTAAGTTATGTTTTCTAAAGTAGAATTGAATTATTTAGAAAATGATCTAGATTAAAATTCTTCATATAATGTAGAACAATGCTTACTTGAGGAATATCCCCGCTTAAATAAGGTTGTAAAGTAACGTGTATTGGATGAATGTTTCTTGGTCCGTCTTGTCAATACGGTTTATGGGTATCTTTCTATGGCTACATTCGAGAAAGTGCCAAAGCAGTGAGGGTGTAGTTGATATAATTTTATCCATGCCGGATGTATATTTGATACTAGACAAATTCAAGTGAAAGTGGAAATCCTGAACGTGCCAAAGCTGTCAAGACTACATCGGTAGCTTGAGTTTGTCATTAGCAAGTGAAGCCTCGATATGTCTCCTTGTGAACGTGCCAAAGCTATCATAACTGTTAGGGTTAGTGCTCGGAGTTCCGGATCATATTTATGTTCGATTCATAAATACGAGTAATTATATTTTCCATAATATTACTAATTGTAATGGTAGCACCCTTGTCTTTTATACACTTATTCGATCTAATCACGATTAAATACCTGATTACGATTGGATTGAAACTGAATCTGATTCAGTGATACATGTATATTAGACAAAGACCCTATGATTTACAGTATAGTGCGCAATTACAATGTAGTTTGTAATTGACATTGGGAAGCGCACTATTAGTTTTGTATCCTTAAATAAAGTTCCTGGTCAAGATTTGCTAACACGGGTCGGTTAGTAAAATCCGCTGAGACTAGTACATGTCGTATATCGTGACTTGGTCTGATGGTTTATCCCAATGAACCATGAGTCTCGGGAGACTCATATAGACATGTATGTGTTTATTTGATAAGACATTGAACGACTCACCAAAGGTTTCCTAATAGATGGTACACCAACGTCAATAGGAACCTTCTCGAGTTGAGCGAGCATAGTGGTCATTCGACGTGCGATGCCACTGTGGACATATGAGCTATCTTCCACACTTTGATGGCAATCACGTCAATGATCAAGTCATGATCATACCTTCGCCTGTTCGTTGGGTGTAAACTGATGCTCCTCATATCCTGTGCGTATCAAGATATGATCTATCAGTCCTGTGTACATGGCATAGGCATCCAACACGTGTTTACGATCTAGTAAATTCATGGCTGTGGTGTAACTTCAGAAATCGGTTTCGAGTGTTATTTAGAGATCGTAAATTGAAAGTCGACTGTATTATATCGAACGGATTTGACGTTCTCATATATATCCTAGGTATAATACATATGACCTGTGACGAAGGGATTATACGTATGCTATGACCTCGAGTTGCATAGTTTAGTGAGATTATCAGTGGTCGTCATAATTCATGAGTGGGTGGATTATGGACACGAAATTGGATTTTGTGACGGATAGACCTAAACTTAGAGAGTCCCACAATATGAAGTGTACTCGTTGAGCACTTGGGTAACTCGATATGAATAATATAGATTATTCATAATACTTCACCGGATTAAGTGAGTTAATTCGGATCGTTTAATCGGTTAAACGATAACACATGCATTAGAGGATTTTGGTCATTCCTAATTATTGTGTTTTTGTATTTGATACATAATACGATTAGATACATATTAATTATTCATCAAATGAGATTTTGACACATGCCATTAATATATGTATTTGTCATTTATTGTAAATGAAATACATATATATATATATATAATAATAATTATATTAATTAATTATTTAAATTTTTAAATGTTAAATATTTGAATAGTTAATTGATAAATCTTTTCCATATTTGTTATGAAAAGTATTTGGTTATTATTGTTACAAGTGGCATGATATTATTAAGCTAAGTGTACAAATTTGATTTGATGAAACTTGATGCTTATCCAATCTTCTTTTTATTTTAATGAAATAAAAAAATGATAATTGACCATAATACCCCTATTTTTCAGTCAAATGGGTATAAAAGCAAAAAGTTATTTTCTTTCTCATTTTTATCATCATCCATCAACGTCCAAGGCCAAATGAAAATGGGTTTCAACTTGTTTTGATCAATCCATGGAAGATTGAAAGAAAAGTCAAAGAAAATGCTAAGGATTTGGGAGATTCAAGGTAACCTTCTTAGCCCCAAGCTTAGAAATATGATTTCTTGTTTCTTGTTGATTTAGAAAGTGTTCTAGGGTTTTTTTCAAATCTTAGAATTTGGGGCTTTGTTGCTTGGTGGATGGATTGGAAGTTAGGATGCATGTGTGAAGTGATATTCTATGGAATTAGTGTAATTTCATTCCAATTTATTCAAATTGTTGTTGGAAAATATTGTTGCCAATCTAGAGTTTTTGATCCACTCTTAGATATCCTAGAATTGCTCTAGAGTTGTTCATTTATGGTGGGACTCATTTGGTGTTTGATTAATTAGATTAATCTTGGAAAAATTGGATTAAAGCATGAAAAAATTGTGATTTTTGGTCTGCAGATCAGAATCTGTTAAACTGGAAATTCTGGGATATTTTTGATGTCTTATGAATGTTTTGGATGTATTTTGGGAGTTGGCACAATTTCCGGAAAATGTTTCCGACTTGAAATAAGTGAAAACGACAAAAAACGGAGTTACGGGGTTGATTTTGAGCCAATCGGGTGACGGCTGTCGAAATAGTGAATCTGTCACTGTTTGGGCAGCCCATGAACTATCCTAACACTATTGGAGTTGACCTGGGCAGTTTCCATAAGTGTCGGGTAGTCGGTTCGGTCAAAAATACATTTTATGTAATTTTGCGGAAAACCCATTTTCGTAAAAGTTTCGCGAGTTTTAAACTTGTTTATGTCAATATTTGATATTGAATAAATAGGTTTAGGTGAAATATGAATAAATTATTCATATTAGATATGGAATAATTTATTCGGTTTTTGAAAAAGTTTTAAAATACGATTTCGCCCGACCCGCGCTCCCGCTACGCCCCATCACCCAAAACCCCAACAAAAACGAGAAACCATCAGGACCAAAATTAGGAGTCACTGGTGAGTGATTAACAATGAGTTGTCTACCTAATGAATATACGTAGGCGAGATCGTGTCAAAGCCGTGAGTCGAAATATATTCATGGGATCCTACTCTCACTATGAAATTCGATTTAATTATTGAATTCCCGTTGTCCGTTGGGGATTACGGTATTACGTAAAGTAGTGGGAGACAATGTTGGGTTTAAAATCTATAACTTAAACAGTGCGTAATATTTTATGGAATTTACTGCTTTCATTTTCCTTTATTTTATATTATTTATAGTTTTAAGCTTTTAATTCACTGCATAGCTTATTACTTGAATAGTTTTTCTGACTTTACTTATGGTTGCGTAGTTCTAGAATTGGTTCTGGAAAGACAGTACACTTTGATATTGTTAGATTATTTGAAACCATAGGGAACTGTTGTTCCGATTTTCTTTTGAAAATCAAGATGGTTTGTGACTTAGTTACTAAGTCACGATAGGTAATCTAAATAAATATCTACTTTAGGATATTTTTCTAGTTAGAATTGTTTCTTATGCAGTAAGAATTGACTTGAATAGTTCATCTCTCGAGATTCTTGATTGGCATTAAGAAAACCCCTTTAGTATTTTTTTGTCTTATAATGACGTTTGTTGGCTTTCATGACTTTTAAAAGTCACGTGTCTGACATAATTTGCTAATCGATTATTTGTAAATGTTGTGAATAATTGAACGCAAGTTATAAAGCTTAAGAAAGAGAGATACATATAGTTGTTTTTAGAGAATATTGATTCTCGCAATACGATGACTGTAGGTATTAGATACAGGATCTCCCGTCTAGTTAATTAAAATAATGTTTAATGATTGTTTTGATAT
Source organism: Zanthoxylum bungeanum (assembly GCA_019454045.1). Lineage (NCBI taxonomy): Eukaryota > Viridiplantae > Streptophyta > Magnoliopsida > Sapindales > Rutaceae > Zanthoxylum > Zanthoxylum bungeanum. Next base: position 17,902 of record SKCR01035182.1, read on the forward strand.
TTGATATCAGAAATTGTGACTATTGGATAGTTACTTGTTCTGTATAAACAGTTGCTACATATTTTAATATGACTAGTAGTGTCATTAATAAATATAAACATTAAGAAAATGTTCGGTTAAGAAAACTTAGGACCGTGCATTATGAGATTTTATCATAAAAGCATTAGATGCTTATTCCTTATGGTAAATGATGATACGAGTTCACACCACATATCCTTATCTGTTTAATGAATATTATATTCAGGAAGTGATTAAATCTCATTTAACCGATGATTGTCATTGGACCACAGATTTATTAAACTAATGCTTTGGAAGTAGGTAGTTTAATGAATTAGAAAATTGTCTTATATAGTTTTCTTTGCTTCGTAACTCAGTTAATGAATTGTCATGGCTTAATTACGTGTTTCTAATAGAGAACATGTTGAACGTCTTGAATTGTTCAAGAACTGTCAATATGTTACTAATGAAACTTAGATAGAATATTTTGAATAGTTCAAAGATATTTTATCTGTAGTGTTGAAAACTTTGTCTTTAAAATTCATTGTGCATCTTTGAATTGTTTGAAGATGTTTGATTTGATCAAACGCATGAATTTAAGGCAATTAGTTCTAAAGTTATTTAATGAATGTGATTTTTACTCAATATTAAACTTCCACGATTCCATTTTGATGGAATTGGCCAGTGGGAGTTATCGAATCTTATATGATTTGATTCGTTGATATTGAGTGTTACCGAATTGGTTTTCAATACTCTTGGGGTTATGCTCCCATAGAACTAATTCATCTCTTTAATTTTGTTCCATTAGGTTATACTATTACATATATGATATGTATAGTAGAAAATTCGAATCTTGAAAAGTTTGAGATTTGAGATTTGAGATTTTCTTTTGTATAATGGTTATATAATTGAAAGTACTTGTGCCTCGGAGGTACGAGTGAAAGTTTTATCATTTATTCTATTTAATAGAATATCGTATTATGTTTGATAGAATATCTTTTCTATAATCCCCAGCAATAAAATTGTTTATTACTTGGTGATTGACATTGGATGTTGACTATTGTAGAAATGACTTGACTTATTGAAGTCAAATGAGGGAGTGATAAACTGTAAAGGAACTACATAATTAATAAGATGAAAAGAAGGTCTAAATCATTTACAAAGTATTTGATACTTAATGATTCTATTGATTTCTTATTGAAGAAAATTATCCTATGACTTATAGTGGGAGCGATATTTGATATCGAATTCGGAAATTAGCATTGAACCATAGATCTACGATTATTCATGGCTTATGACGATCAAGTTTTGAACTTGATTAGGCTTTCGTTATGAATAGTTCATAAAATGTGCAAATTATTTGCACAGCAAAAGCAAAGTGAGCTCGATAAAGGTTTGACCTTATAGTATGATAATGAGTAGGTTATACTCAGTAGTCTATTGTAGATTCTGAGGAAGTTTGTCTCTTGTCGCACTGATTGGACAATTAAGGATCTGTTGGTTAATGTTGATATTAAACTATATTTTGGCTAAAGAATGCAAAGTGGCTTTCTTGAGTGATTTCTTCGAATAAGGGATCCGTCGTGATTTCTTTGTTTGAAGAGTTTATTCTAGAATGGCCCTGGAGTTTGTATTCTGCTCAGATCACTGTTTGATATACTAGCTTATGGAGCCTATTATAGACTCAGATAAGCTTTCCGGAAAGTCGTGTTCTCTGATTTTGATACAGTCAGATTGTCTGGTTTTATCGAAGTATAGAGAATACGTAATTGTCAGTAGGGTCAGTGGGAATGTATAAATTTCTTTCTAGTATTACATATCATGAGTCTTATTTTCTCCGTGAGAGCAGTGAGAGTAGTCTTTGTTATATTTGATATAAAGTTTTGTATAAGATATAAAACTAAGAGACTTGTGAGAAACTCACATTAGTCACATATTAGATATGATCTAATAAAGGACACAATAAGACTATATGTATGACAGTTAGTGTAACTGTTTGACAGTTAATGTGTCTTTTATGTATATAGTATTCACCTTGCATATAGTATGATTCCTTTGTCGAAAGAGATATTGATTAGAATGTCTAGTAAATATTATGTATCATAAGATGATGGTGTAATGAATATTGTATTGTGTGCAATTAAAGATATCAATTTAATCGTAATTGTTACGAGTTATTTTGAAATGCATTAGACCATAAGATGGATCTTGAAACATGTTATTTATGATCTTTGAGATGTTAAGAATGAGTTTCTTAATTCATGGAGAATTTAGTCAGCAACCATAAGGTCAGATTAGTCTTAATTCTAATTATGACATTAGATGGTCTATGTCATATAAAGTCAGAAAAGATGCAGTGGGAGTGTCACTATTGATTCTACTAATCTAGTGGAATCAGTTGCAACTTATGAAGTATTGACTTATGAAGTTTGCAAAGTGACCTCATAGATTAGAAGTTTTCATATTAGTATAGTTCTTACGGTTTTCTTATAGTATTTGGATTTGATTTCTAAATACATAAAAAACTTAGTAGCTATAGCCCAATACTGATATAGCGTCTGGGCCATATTGATGTGGAATTTGGATTCTGCAAAATATGAATGATGTTGCTTAGGAAAACGTTTGGGTTTGTTTAAAAGACTCGATTTGTTAAAGCAAGCTTGCTTGTTCTTGCCTACCTCTTGAGTGCTAGTGAGATTTTGAGGGCCATGAGTATGCGATACACATTGAGATGTGTATAGGATACCGTGGATTGGAACAAGAGCAAGTGGGAGAAATTGTTAAGGTTGGTGCTCGGAGTGCCAATCCGGATCGTATTTATGTCCGATTCATAAATACGAGCAATTATATTTTCCATAATATTACTATTAGATATCTGATTACGATTAGATCAAAATTGAATATGGTTTAGTGATTCGTGTATATTAGACAAAGACCCTAGGATTTACAGTATAATGCACAGTTACAATGTAGTTTGTACTTGACATTGGGAAGCACACTATTGGTTGTATGTCCTTAAATAAAATTCCTGGTCAAGATTTGATAACATGGGTCGGTTAGTAAAATCCACTGAGACCAGTACATGTCGTATATCATGACTTGGTTCGATGGTTTATCCCAGTGAACCATGAGTCTCGGGAGACTCGTATAGACATGTAGGTGTTTATTTGATAAGACACTGAACGACTCACTGAAGGTTTCCTAATAGATGGTACACCAACGTCAATAGGAACATTCTTAAGTTAAACGAGCATAGTGGTTCTTCGACTTGCGATACCACTGTGTATATATGAGCTATCCTCCACACTTTGATGGCAGTCACGTCAGCGATCTAGTCATGATCAGACCTCCACCTATTCATTGGGTTTGGACTGATGCTCATGATATCATGTGCGTATCAAGATAGAATCCGTCAGTCCTGTGTACAGGGCATAGGCATCCAGCATGTGTTTACGATCTAGTAAATCCATGGCCATGGTATAACTTCATAAATCAGTTCCGAGTGTTATTTAGAGATCGTAAATTGAAAGTCGACTGTATTATAACCGATGGGATTTGACGTTCTCATCTATATCCCAGGTATAATACGGATGACATGTGACAGAGGGATTATACGTATGCTATGACCTCGACTTGCATAGTTTAGCGAGATTATCTGTGGTCGTCATAATTCATGAGTGGGTGGATTATGGACACGAAATTGAATTTCGTGACGGATAGACCTAAACTTAGAGAGTCTCACAATATGAAGTGTACTCGTTGAGCACTTGGGCAACTCGATATGAATAATATAGATTATTCATAATACTTCACTGGATTAAATGAGTTAATTCAGATCGTTTAATCGGTTAAACGATAACACATGCATTATGGGATTTTGGTCATTCCTAATTATTATGTATTTATATTTGATACATAATACGATTAGATACACATTAATTATCGTCAAATGAGATTTTGACACATGCCATTAATATATGTATTTGTCATTTATTGTAAATAAATACATATATATAATAATAATTATTATATTATTTAAATATTTAAATGTTAAATATTTGAATAGTTAATTGATAAATATTTTCCATAATTGTTATGAAAAGTATTTGGTTATTATTGTTACAAGTGTCATGATATTATTAAGCTAAGTGTACAAATTTGATTTGATGAAACTTGATGCTTATCCAATCTTTTTTTTTTATTTTAATGAAATAAAAAAAAATGATAATTGACCATAATACCCCTATTTTTCGGTCAAATGGGTATAAAAGCAAAAAAATTATTTTCTTCCTCATTTTGATCATCCTCCATCAACGTCCAATGCCAAATGAAAATGGGTTTCAACTTGCTTTGATCAATCCATGGAAGATTGAAAGAAAAATCAAAGAAAATGTTAAGGATTTGGGAGATTCCAGGTAATCTTCTTAGCCCCAAGCTTAGAAATATGATTTCTTGTTTCTTGTTGATTTAGAAAGTGTTCTAGAGTTTCTTTCAAATCTGAAAATTTGGGGCTTTGTTACTTGGTGGATGGATTGGAAGTTAGAATGCATGTGTGAAGTGATATTCTATAGAATTAGTGTAATTTCATTCCAATTTGTTCAAATTGTTGTTGGAAAATATTGTTGTCAATCTAGAGTTTTTGATCCACTCTTAGATATCCTAGAATTATTCTAGAGTTGTTCATTTGTGGTGGGACTCATTTGGTGTTTGATTAATTAGATTAATCTTGGAAAAATTGGATTAAAGCATGAAAAAATTGTGATTTTTGGTCTGCAGATCAGAATCTGTTAAACTGGAAATTCTGGGATATTTTTGATGTCTTATGAATATTTTGGATGTATTTTGGGAGTTGGCACAATTTCCGGAAAATGTTTCTGACTTGAAATAAGTGAAAATGGCAAAAAACAGAGTTACGGGGTTGATTTTGAGCCAATCGGGTGACAACTGTCGAAATAGTGAATCTGTCACTGTTTGGGAAGCCCATGAACTATCCTGACACTATTAGAGTTGACCTGGGCAGTTTCCATAAGTGTCGGGTAGTCAGTTCGGTCAAAAATGCATTTTATGTAATTTTGCGGGAAAACCATTTTCGTAAAAGTTTCGCGAGTTTTAAACTTGTTTATGTCAATATTTGATATTGAATAAATAAGTTTAGGTGAAATATGAATAAATTATTCATATTAGATATTGAATAATTTATTCGGTATTTTGAAAAAGTTTTAAAATACGATTTCGCCCGACCCGCGCTTCCGCTACGCCCTATCGCCCAAAACCCCAACAAAAACGAGAAACCATCAGGACCAAAATTAGGAGTCACTGGTGAGCAATTGACAATGAGTTGTCTACCTAATGAATATACGTAGGCGAGATCGTGCCAAAGCCGTGAGTCGAAATATATTCATGGGATCCTACTATCACTATGTAATTCGATTTAATTATTGAATTCCCGTATTCCGTTGGGGATTATGGTATTACGTAAAGTAGTGGGAGACACTGCTGGGTTAAAAATCCATAACTAAGGCAGTGCGTAATTTTATGGAAATTGCTACTTTTGTTTTCCTTTATTCTATATTGTTAATAGAATTATACTTCTAATCCACTACATGCATATTATTTGAATATGTTTTCTGACTTCTCTTATGGTTGCATATTTCTAGAATAGGTTCTAGAATGTAAGTAGACTTAGATATTATTAGATTAATCAAAACCATCGGGAATTGTTGTTCCGATTTTCTTGAAAATTAATATGGTTAGTGACTTAGTTTCTAAGTCATGATAAGTAATCTAAATAGATATCTGTTTTAGGATATAATTGTCTAGAGAGAATAGTTTCTTGTACGGTAAGAATTGACGTGAATTAGTTCATGTCTCGAGATTCTTGACTGGCATTAAGAAAATCTCATTAGGTATTTGTTTATCTTATAATGACGTTTCTTGGCTTTGGTGACTTAAGGAAGTCACGTGTTTGACACAGTTTGCTAATCAATTATTTGCAATTGTTGTGAATAATTGAAGGCAAACTATAAAGCTAAAGGAAAGAGATATGTATAGTTGTGTATAGAGAATATCGATTCTCACAATACGACAACTGTAGGTATTGGATACCAGATCTCCCATCTAGTTGTTTAAAATAATATTTAATGATTGTTTTGATATTTGATATCAGAACTTGCGACTATTTGATAGTTACTTGTTCTTTATAAATAATTATTACATATTTTAATATGACTAGTAGTGTCATTAATGAAAAGATAAACATTAAGAAAATATTTGGTTAACTAAATAACTTAGAACAGTGCTTTATGAGATTTTATCACATAAGCATTAGATGCTTATTCCGTATGGTAAATGATGGTCTGATACAAGATCACACCATATATTCTTATCCATTTAATGAATATTGTATTCAGGATGTGATTAAATCTCATTTAACCAATGAGCGTCATTGAACCACAAATTTATTAAACTGGATATATGTAGTTTAATGAATTATAAATTGCCATGGATAGTTTTCTTTACTTTGTAACTTAGTTAATGAATTGTCATGACTTAGTTGCGTGTTTCTAAAAGAATATATATTGAACGTCTTGAATGGTTCGAGAACTTTCAATATGTTTATAATGAAACGTGGATATAATATTTTGAATGGTTCAAAGATATTCTATTTGAAGTGTTGGAAACTATATCTTTAAAATTCATTGTGAGTCTTTGAATTGTTCAATGATGTTTGATATGATCAAACATATGAATTTATGATAATTAGTTCTAAAGTTATTTAATGAATGTGATTCTTACTCAATATGATTCTTCTACGATTCCATCGTGATGTAATTGGTTAGTGGGAGAAATCGAATCTTATATGATTTGATTCGTTTGATATTGAGTGTTACTGAATTAGTTTTCAATATTCTTGGGTTTATGCTCCAGTTACACTAATTCATCATTTTAATTATTAGTTACGTATATGATATATATAAGTAGAAAATTTGAATCTTGAAAAGTTTGAGATTTGAATCTTTCTTTTGTATAATGATTATATAATTGAAAGTACTTACGCCTCAGAGGTACAAGTAAAAGTTTATCATTTATTCTATTTAATAGAATATTGTATTCTATTTGATAGAGTATATTTTCTACGATCCCGAATAATAAAGTTATTTTATTACTTGGTGTGTAATATCAAATGTTGACGATTATCGAAAAGACTTGACTTATTGATGTTAAATGTGAGAGTGATAAGCTATAAATGGAACTACATAATTAATAAGATGAAAATACTCTTAGTCAACTTTTGTATAAGTTCAATAGGATGTCATAATCATTTACAAAGTATTTGATACTTATTGGTTCTGCTGTTTTCTTATCGAAGAAAATTATCTTATAACTTATAGTGGGAGTGATATTTGATATCGATTTCGGAAGTTAGCAATGAACCATAGATTTAAGATTATTCATAGCTTACTACAATCAAGTTGTGAACTTGATTGAGCTTTCGTTATGAATTATTCATAAAATGTGTAAATTATTTACGTAGCAAAAGCAAAATGAGCTTATTAAAGGTTTGACCCTTATAGTATGACAGTGAGAAAGGTTATACTCAGTAGTCTATTGTACATTCTGAGAAAACTTGTCTCTAGTCGCACTAATTGAATAATTCAAGATTTGTTGGTTAATGTTGATATTAAACAATATATTTTGGCTAAAGAATACAAAGTGGAGTTCTTAATGTTTTTCTTCGAATGAGAGATCTGTTGCAGTTTCTTTGTTTGAAGAGTTCATTCTAGAATGGCCCTAGAGTTTGTATTATTATGCTAAGATCACAGTTAGATACTGGCTTATAGAGCCTATTGTAGACTTAGATAAGCTTTCCGAAAATATGTGTTCTCTAATTTTGATACAGTCAGATTGTCTGATTTTATCAAAGCATGAAGAATACATATATGATATAGGGTCAGTGGGAGTGTACAATTTCTTTCTAGTGTTATACATCCTAACGACATTATCATTATTAATGTAATAATGAGATGTTTATGAGGTAAAAAGTTTACCTAAGTCTTCTTTTCTCCGTGATAGCAGTGGGAGTAGTCTTTGTTATATTTAATATAAAGTTTCATATATGATATAAAACTAAGAGATTTGTGAGAAATTCCCATTAATCGTGCATTAGATATGATCTAATAAATGACACAGCAAAACTATCTGTATGACAATTAGTATAACTATTTGACAGTTAATGTGTCTTTTGTATATAGTATTTATCTTTCGTAAATGATGATTCCTTAGTCGAAAAGGAATTTGATTAGAATGTCTAATCAATCTTATGCATCATATGATGATAGATTAATGGATACTATATTATGTACGATTAAAGATATCAATTTAAGTGTAATTGTTACGAATTATTTTGATACCCTATGTGGATGCTGGTTTTCGCCCGAGGTCCACAATCAGAATTTGGAGGTTGGGGGCATTAGCGATCCTGCATGACAAAGGTAGAGTGAGCGGGAGTAGATTACCCACCGGTGTGGTGGGTGCCGGGGGCACTCCGAAGCTCAAGTCAGTAGTATGAAATGAGCAGTAAATATATAAATGTGAAAGTAAGGTTGGATGTTACCTTGAACTATTTTGGTGACCGTGAGGGTGGTGGTAAGTATATAAGGGGATGAAGAGCTCTGAGAGAGCTAGTGTCAGAGAGTAGAGGCTTGTAAGAAAGAAGTGAAGCCTGAATTGTAGAACTCTCCCCCTATTTCTCGAATTTTGTTCCTATTTATAGATGAAAATTATCATCATTGGCAGTTGGTGTAAGTCCCACCACGTGCCTTATGCATTTGATAGAAAGTCTGAGCAGGTGGGAATAATTTTTGTGTCGGGCAAAGTAGGAGAAGAGTAGTTGATATAATTAGGGAGGTTTTGTCCTTAAGCTTCTGGATTTGTTTTTGTAAATGATTTAATGTTTAATAGGTTGGGTTATTGATTTGGGCCTCGCCTGGTATTGGGTTCAAAATGAAAAGACGATTTTGCCCTTGGCCCAAATTTGGCCCATACAGTTTGTCCCCTACTCTCTAAGTCAAAAAGTTCTGGACTTGGAGAGTATTTCTATACATGTCGAATGAAACAATATATAAGAGTATCTGTCAAGAATGCATAGTTCATACACGACAGAGAGAATTTCAATATATTTTGGACTAAGAGTAGTCCAAGTCTTCAACTTGGCTTGGCATGAGCCAGGGGATATCCTCGGTCGACTGAACCAGATAAAGGCCAGGATAATTAATTGACTCTTTATGAGCCATGGGGGGTATCCACAGTCGACTGATCCGGAAGAAGATCAGGATAATCAATTGACTCTACATGAGTCCATGGGGGATGTCCCCAGTCGACTGATCCAGATGATGATCAGGATGATCAATTGACTCTACATGAGTCTATGGGGGATGTCCCCAGTCGACTGATCCGGATGAAGATCATGATAATCAATTGACTCTACATGAGCCATGGGGGATGTCCCCAGTCGACTGATTCATATGATGATCAGAATAATCAATTGACTCTACATGAGTCCATGGGGGATGTCCCCAGTTGACTGATCCGGAAGAAGATCAGGATAATCAATTGACTCTATATGAGTCCATGAGGGATGTCCCCAGTCGACTGATCCAGATGATGATCAGGATGATCAATTGACTCTACATGAGTCTATGGGGGATGTCCCCAGTCGACTGATCCGGATGAAGATCATGATAATCAATTGACTCTACATGAGCCATGGGGGATGTCCCCAGTCGACTGATTCATATGATGATCAGAATAATCAATTGACTCTACATGAGTCCATGGGGGATGTCCCCAGTCGACTGATCCAGATGATGATCAGGATGATCAATTGACTCTACATGAGCCATGAGGGATGTCCCCAGTCGACTGATTCATATGATGATCAGAATAATCAATTGACTCTACATGAGTCCATGGGGGATGTCCCCAGTCGACTGATCCGGATGAAGATCAGGATAATCAATTGACTCTACATGAGTCATGAGGAATGTCCCCAGTCGACTGATCCGGAAGAAGATCAGGATACTCCCCATACTACGGGTCAAAGGACCAGGGGAGTCTACAATGTCTTCTGGACCAGATGAAGACCAGGTCTTCAACTTGACTCTACATGAGCCATGAGGAATGTTCCCAGTCGACTGAACCAGATGAAGGTCAGGATACTCCCCATACTACGGGTCAAAGGACCAGGGGAATCTACAATGTCGTCTGACCAGATGAAGGCCAGGTCTTCAACTTGACTCTACATGAGCCATGGGGAATGTTTCCAGTCGACTGAACCAGATGAAGGTCAGGATACTCCCCATACTACGGGTCCAAAGACTAGGGGAGTCTACACACTCCATATATGATGAAGATCCACGAGGGTCTCCATTTTTCATTCTACATGATCCAATATGAGTCAATGAGGATTTTTACTCTACCAGACCTGAAGAATATCTATGAGAGTTTCCTTCTCATACTACTAGTTCTGATGAAGGTCCATGATACTACTGTCGAATGGACTATCAAATGGACCTGATGAGGTCCATAAGGTACAGTTGAATGAACCTAATGATTATCTATGAGAATCTTCAAACTACAAGACCTGATGAAGGTCACGAGACTACTGTCGAATGAACATGTCGCATGGACATGATGAATGTCTATCAAGGTTACTACTCATTCTCATGATGAGGATTTAAGAGACTACGGTCGAATGGACTTTATGAAAGTCCAAAGAATTCATCACTCACTCTCCTAGACCTGATGAAGGTCTAGATACTACAATTGATAAACTTGATGAAAGCCATCAATGTCAACTCCATTCTACGAGACTACTATCGAATGAAGTTGTCGAATAGACCTGATGAAGGTCCAAGGAAGTCATTACTCACTATACTAGACCTGTAGAAGGTCCATGAGACTATGGTAGAATGGACTTGAAGAAAATCAGTCAAGGTTTCACTCTTTACACTTCTACAATACTACTGTCGAATGGACCTGATGAAGGTCCAAGAGACTACAATAGTTAAACTTGATTAAAACCATCAATGTCATCTCAATTCTATGAGACTACTGTCGAATGGAGTTGTAAAATGGACCTGAAGAAGTTCCATGAGACTATAGGATGCTACAATGAAATGAACTTGATGAAAGTCATCACTCATCACTCTTCTATGAGACTACTGTCGACTGAACTTGTCGAATGGACTTGATGGATATCTAAGGAGCTACGGTCGAATGAACCTGATGAAGGTCTATGTGAATCTTCATTCTACCTGACTAAACCTGATGAAGGTCATGAGACTACGGTCGAATGAAACTGATGAAGGTTCATGAAGCTATAGTCGAATGAACCTGATGAAGGTCTATGTGAATCTTCATTCTACCTGACCTGATGAAGGTCAGGAGACTACGGTCGAATGAACCTGATGATGGTTCATGAAGCTATAGTCGAATGAACCTGATGAAGGTCCATGGGGCTTTTCCAATACTTTCTAGAGTTTACGGAAATTCTTCCATGTAGTCTAGAGTGGATGATAATCTCCATTCGTAGAGTGGAGATGATTATGTTCATATGTAGTATGGAAGAGATGGATGCCTATCAAGGTTATTACTAATTATATAAGACCTGAATAAGGTCAATGATACTACAATAGAATGAACTTTGATAAAATTCACATAAAATTTTCATACTACCTATCCTGATATTGGTTGATTGGATCTAATGGAGATCCAAGAGGATTCTTCATTCTACTAGACATATCAAAGATTCCCTATGTAATATGAAGATGACAATATTAAATCAACGTAGCATGAAGATGATGACTAACCTTTCATTTAGTATGGAGAAGTTGACAATTATTCAAAATAGTATGGAAGAGATGTAATTTTCCACTTAGCCTGAAGTTGATAGCCATCCACCTTGTAGTATGTGGATAGTAGTATGAACCAATTTTTTATCATCCTGTCGTATAGGCTTCCATCGAATGAATTAGATGTTGATCACTCAATGTGGCCAAGTATTACACTTGTGCTTGTGAAAATAAATTGTTTGGAGAAAATGATGGACTTCATTCACCAATTAGGAAATGAACTGGATTTCGAGTGGATTTATCATTGGTTTATGCAAGTAGCTTCATTCGGCAGCTGTTCTTTGTTGGGTGGTGGCATGGCACATGCAAGAGAGTCATTGTTGTCAAAATTGGTGAATGGGCCATTTTTTTTTTATTCTACTTAATTTTTTGTTTGTTTGTTTTGAGATAATGGTAGCTTGTTCCCTCTCTCTCACATGGGTTATTAAAAAAAGGTATCACTCTTCTCAACACACGTCACACGTCTTCTTTCAACGTTGGTAGCTGGCAAATGGTTTCTCTCCTCATGCATTATCTTGTTCTTTGTAGTAGTTTCACGTGGGCCATGTGAAAAACTTTGGCGTTTTTTTTTTTTTTTTTTTTTTTTTTTGGGCGTGAATGGGGTGGCTTTTGATTGATGTAATATGGGTTTGTCGAGTGGTAGTATGGGGAAAGTTATGGGGCTGCTTTCTTCTTTTCTTCTTTCATTACTTCACTTTCTCTTTTCAAATTGGCCCCACTTTACTTTTTTTTTTTTTTTTGTCAAAATCTTCTTTTCTTTATTTTTAATCTTCTCTCTGCCAATTCCCTCTTCTTTAGTCAAACAACAAAGCAAATTGGCCCCACCTTGCTTCCTCTTTTCTTATTCTGGGCATTTTTTTTTTTTTTTCGCCAATTTTTTTTTTTTTTTTTTGTCAATCAACATAGCAAATTCAGGCCCACTTTTTTTTTTTTTTTACGCCAATTTCTTCTTTTTTTTTTTAATCAATATAGCAAATTCAGGCCCACTTTGCCTTTTTTTTTTTTTTTTTTTGATGACCCGGAAATCACCTGGGCCGGACCCTTCGGACCCAACCCAAATGCGCAAACCGGGGGCCCAGCACGCAGCCCCAAATGCCTGCACCATGTTTAGTCAAAGGTGTAGCACAAGTGTGGAATCGAACCTTGGTCCCGGAGAACCAATGGCACGACCCACACCACCCCACCTGCCCCTGGAGGCGGTTTGGCATATTGATGTGTGTAGAGTGGCATGTGGCAGCCTTGCAAGTGTCGAATGATGGCTGCACATGGAGTGGCTCTTGTGTGGTGGCATGAGGTGTTTGTCTTTGTGAATAGGGTGGCCTTTGAATGATGTAGTATGCCTTGGCGTGTGGTAGTATGGGCCATATGATCATGTGCTTCCTGTCTGGTAGCAATAATTGTTTTGAATCGAGGGCTACGTTATCTTTGGCATATATGGGCTATTCTTTGTTGGGTCAAATAGAAGCTGCTCAAGTTACTGTAGTATGAAGGTTTCGTCGAGTGAGGTAGTATGTCCATGTTGGTGGTTTATGGTTGGCATCGCCTGGGTGGGAGTGTAAGAATTTTCAGAGTTGTTATATGAGGGTCGGCTGCAACCATGGATTTGGAGATTGGATCTGATGAATCACTCTGTCGCATGCAAGAAATAAATAAATTTTATGCTTTGGAGATATTATGTCAACCAGTAGTATAATCTCCCTTTCTACTAAATGTGCTCCCATGTCTCCAATACCAAATTGCTCGGCTCCTTCATTCTTTCATGTAGTGTGGAAAAGATGACATGTCCTCTGGAGGAGATGAGAATGCTTTCAACATCATCTGAAAAAGATGACATTTTTTTTTGTCGTATGAAAGGGATTGAAATTCACACGTGTCGTCTGGAGAAGATAATCATCCACTCATGTCATCTGGAGTAGTTGAAATTCCATCGATGTGGAATGGAGAAAATGATAATCTTATTATGTTATCCATAAGTGGTGATAATCCATCTATGCCATTTGGATTTGATGTCATCAATCTTGTCGTATGGACAATATGACAATCTTCACATGTAGTGAGAGGTTGATGATGATCCTTATACGTAGTCTGGGGGAGATTATCATTTTACATGTCGTTTGGAAAAGAAGGTCCTCTGATTGTGGTTTTTCACTGGACATATTGTTGACTGCTTTTAAGAGATTTGCTTGATAAGATATTTGAAAAGAGTTGTAGCCTCACGCCTTTGAGTGGCCGAAAAATGAATTATGTTCCAGATACTATTGGAGATTAGTACTGGAGTTTTACATGCATGGATCAATTTTCATCTTCCATTGATCGTAACTATTTTGTAGAGTGACTAATTGTGCCACCACCGGGTCTGGTGTCTGTTTGTGAGGATTGTAGACTGAGTGGTCTTTGCTTGCTATGAATCGCTAAGGCCCCACGGTGGGCGCCAAATTGTGGATGCTGGTTTTCGCCCGAGGTCCACAATCAGAATTTGGAGGTTGGGGGCATTAGCGATCCTGCATGACAAAGGTAGAGTGAGCGGGAGTAGACTACCCACCGGTGTGGTGGGTGCCGGGGGCACTCCGAAGCTCAAGTCAGTAGTATGAAATGAGCAGTAAATATATAAATGTGAAAGTAAGGTTGGATGTTACCTTGAACTATTTTGGTGACCGTGAGGGTGGTGGTAAGTATATAAGGGGATGAAGAGCTCTGAGAGAGCTAGTGTCAGAGAGTAGAGGCTTGTAAGAAAGAGTGAAGCCTGAATTGTAGAACTCTCCCCCTATTTCTCGAATTTCGTTCCTATTTATAGATGAAAATTATCATCATTGGAAGTTGGTGTAAGTCCCACCACGTGCCTTATGCATTTGATAGAAGGTCTGAGCAGGTGGGAATAATTTTTGTGTCGGGCAAAGTAGGAGAAGAGTAGTTGATATAATTAGGGAGGTTTTGTCCTTAAGCTTCTGGATTTGTTTTTGTAAATGATTTAATGTTTAATAGGTTGGGTTATTGATTTGGGCCTCGCCTGGTATTGGGTAAAATGAAAAGACGATTTTGCCCTTGGCCCAAATTTGGCCCATACACCCTATAGACCATAAGATGTGTCTTGAAACATGTTCTTTATTATCATTGAGATATTAAGAACAAGTTTCTTATTAATTGAGAATATAGTCCGCAACCATTAGGGTCAGATTAGTTTTGAGTCTAATTATGACGTTAGATGGTCTATGTCATATAAAGTCAGAAAAGATGCAGTGGGAGTGTCACGGTTGATTCTATTGTATTAGTGGAATTCGTTGCAACTTATGAAGTTGCATAGTGACCTTATAGATTAGAAGTTTTGATATTAGTATTGTGCTTGTGATTGTCTTATAATATTTGGAATTGATTTCTAAATACATAGAAAACTTTATAGCTATAGCACAATATTGATATCGCATCTGAGTCATATTGATATAGAACTTGGGTTCTACAAAATATGAATGATGTTGGCTAAGGAAAACAATTGGGCTTGTTGGACAGACTCAATTTATTAAAGTGGGCTTACTTGTTGTTGCCTACCTCTTGAGTGTTAGGTGAGCTCTTGAGGGCCATGAGTATATGATACACATTTAGATGTGTATATGATACAGTGGATTGGTACTAGAGCAAGTAGGAGAAATTATTAGGGTTGGTGCTCAGAGTGCCAACCCGGATCGTATGTATGTTCGATTCATAAATATTAACAATTCATTTTTCCATAATATTACTTGTTTAATGGTAGCACTTTTTGTCTTTTATATACATATTCGATCTAATTATGATTAGATTGAAACTAATCTGATTTAGTGATATGTGTATAGTATACAAAGACCCTAGGATTTACAACGTAGTGCGCAGTTACAACGTAGTTTGTAATTGACATTGGGAAGCGTCACTATAAGTTGTATATCCTTAAATAAAGTTTCTGGTCAAGATTTACTAACACGGGTCGGTTAGCAAAATTCACTGAGACCAATACATGTCGTATATCGTGACTTGGTCCGATGGTTTATCCAAATGAACCATGAGTTTCGGGAGACTCGTATAGACATGTCAGTGTTTATTTGATAAACACTGAATGACTTACTGAAGATTTCCTAATAGATGGTACACCAACGTCAATAGGAATCTTCTCGAGTTGAGCGAGCATAGTGATCTTTCAATTGAGATACCACAGTGGATATATGAGTTATCCTCCACACTTTGATGGAAGTCACGTCACTGATCTATTCAGATCAGACCTCCGCCTGTTCGTTGGGTGTGGACTGATGCTCATGATATCCAGTGCGTATCAAGATAGAATCTGTCAGTCTTGTATAAAGGGCATAGACATCCTACACGTGCTTGCGATGTAGTAAATCCATGGTCGTGGTATAATTTCGAAAATCAGTTCTGTGTGTTATTTAGAGATCGTAAATTTGAAAAGTTGACTATATTATACCGTACGGATTTGACGTTCTTATCTATATCCCGCGTATAATATGGATAGCCTGTGACAGAGGGATTATACGTATGCAATGACCTCGACTTGCATAGTTTAGCGAGATTATCTGTGGTCGTCATAATTCATGCGTGGGTGAATTATTGACACGAAATTGGATTTCGTGACGGATAAACCTAAACTTAGAGAGTCCTATAATATGAAGTGTAATCGTTGAGCACTTGGGCAACGCGTTATGAATAATACAGATTATTCATAATACTTCACCAGATTAAATGAGTTAATTCGGATCGTTTTAATGGTTAAACGAAAACACATCCATATGGACATTTTTGGTCAATTGTAATTATTGTGTATTTGTATTTGATACATAATTTGATTAGATACACATTAATTAATTGTCAAATGAGACTTTGACACATGTCATTAATACATGTATTTGTTATTTAATGTAAATAAAAATACATATATATATACAATAATTATATTAATTATTTATTTATGTATTTAAATGTTAAATATTTGAATAATTAAATAATATACTTTTCATAATTGTTATTAAAAATGTTTGATTATTATTGGTTACAAATGACATGATTTTATTAACCTTTAAATGTGCAAATATGATTTGTCCAAGTTAAAGCTTATCTTATTTTTATTTTGATTTAATGAAATTAAAATAAAAAATTGACAATTTTGCCCCTCCAAAGTCGGCAATGGGGATTTTTTAAAGTGAAAATTTTTCATTTCCCTTCTAACCACCTTCATGGCTGAAATCTTTACCTTAAAAGCTCTCAAATCTTGGTTTGATGATTCAAGGAAGAAAATCAAGAAAAAACAAGAAAAGCTTTAGGAAAATATGAGATTAAAGGTAATTTTGAAATCCCTTAAGCTTGAAAGCATGTTTCATGTTCTTGATTATCTAGATGGATTCTAGGGTTTCTTCTTTTTCTTAGAATTTGGGACTTTTGGTGTTAGAAGATGAAATGGAAGGATTTGAGCATGTGTGAAGTAGAATTGAAATATATTATTATAATCTTTGTTCAATTTTATCATTTGATGATAATTTTCCATTCTAGAGTGTTATGACCACTCTTATAATGCCTAGAATTTTTCTTGGGTGGTTCATTTGTGGTGACTTGAATTGGTGTTTTGATTAATATGATTAATGTTGAAAATGTTGGATTAAAGCATGAAAATTGATTATTTTTCTTGCAAATCAGATCTGGAAAACTGTGTTGTTTGTGATGAAAATGATGTCATTTAAATGTATTGGATGTGTTTTGGGTGTTGGAACAATTGTCGTAAATTATTTTGGAGTTGAAATAAGCGAAAACTGTGAAAAACGGCGTTACCGGGTGACTTTTGAGCCAACCGGGTGACGGCTAGCCAAACAGTAAATTTGTCAATGTTTGGGCAGCCCATGATCTGCCCTAATACTATTGGGGCTGACCTGGGCATCCCTAATGTGTATTGGGTGGTCGGTTTGGTCAAAAACGCGTTTTATGTCATTTTGCGGAAAAAAAACTTTTCGTAAACGTTTCGTGGCGTTTCTTAACTATTTATGTTTTTATTTGATATCGAATAAATATGTTTAGGTGAAATATGAATGAATTATTCATATTGGATATTGAATAATTCATTCGGTAATTTAAAGAATTTTAAAATTACGATTTCGTCCGAACAGCGCTTCCGCCACGCCCTTTGCCCAAAACCCCAACACCACCTTTCATTATTTGTATTTAATTTAATTATGAAATCTTTGTATTCCGTTTGGGGATTACAGTATTGCATGATTTAGTGGGAGGGGTATTTTTAGATTAAAAATTCATGATCTAGTTAATGCTTTCGATATTATTTGAAACTGTTTAATTTTTCGTAATTTATATGATAGATTTGCAATGACTGCACAATCGACTAATCCGTTTGCACTTACGTTGGATATGAACAAACTTAAAGGCGTTGAGATCTTTGCCGATTGGGATTTGGATTTAAGAATTGTCCTTGAATTCGAGAAGTTGAGATATGTTCTTGAGGGTCCATTGCCCCTTGCTGTGTCTGAGGACGTAACACCGAAGGAACTACAAGTTTTTCAAGCTTGGAAAGATGATGATTTAATAGTTAAATCATACATCTTAAGTTCACTTGCATCGGAACTCAAGAGACAATACTATGGCATGTCAGATGCGTATAGTATGATGATGCGATTAAGAGAATCGTATATGAACCAAGAACAAATTGTTGTTCATAAAATTGCGATGGAACTATTCCATGCGCGAATGGACGGGGGGCAAGCTGTGAGCTCGCATATTCTTCACTTGATCGATTTGATCGAACAACTGAGGCAACATAATCTATCTCTGAATTACATTCTCGGTAGGAGTGTCATTCCTGGTTCACTCACAGCTTCTTATCGCCAATTCGTTATGTATTTCAACATGAATGGGGTTATCTATTCCTACCATAAACTGCATAGGATGCTGATCACGGTGAAAAAGACCTAAGGAATGGAGTACCTACTCTCCCTCTGAAACCTACTTCACTCTATGCTTCTTCCTAGGCATGGCCAAAGGGAAAGAAGGCGAAAACGAAGAAGAAGAAATGTTTCGATCCTCCACCGCAAGGAAATATAGCAAAGCCCAAGAGGGCGTCTGAAGACAAATGCCATCATTGCAGCAAGTTCGAGCACTGGAAAAGGAACTGTCCTGACTACATTTCCCAGATAAGAAAGGAGAGAGCATCCATATCAGGTACATTTATTTTTCCAGTAATTGATATCTCACTAGCTTGTGAAGCTGTAACATCTAGCTGGATTTTGGATTCTGCTTGTCCTGTTCACATTTGCAATTCGTTGCAGGTGCTGAAGGAAAGTAAGAAACTGAAGCCTGGAGAGATGCAATTGCACTTTGGGAGTGGAGACTCTTTGGATGCAGTTGCAGTGGGAGTATGGGAGATCCCCTTGCCGAAAGGGAGCCTTTTGTTATATGATTGCTACGTTGTACCAGGATGTGTAGCAATATTATATCTCTTTTTGTATTAGATACAGAAGATTATCATGTTAATATTAAGAACTGTTCTTTATATTATATGATAAACATAATATTCAAATCATTTGTTTTCCAAATGAGCATGGTCATTACATATTACATACTTCTAGAGATATTTTGAATACTAGGATTAATAAACGTAGTTTACCTGTAATTAATAATATTGAACTCTAGCATATGAGGCTAGGTCATATAGGCATTAAACGCCTTACCCAATTGGTTAGGAATGGTTTGATACCAGAT
Source organism: Zanthoxylum bungeanum (assembly GCA_019454045.1). Classification (NCBI taxonomy): domain Eukaryota; kingdom Viridiplantae; phylum Streptophyta; class Magnoliopsida; order Sapindales; family Rutaceae; genus Zanthoxylum; species Zanthoxylum bungeanum. The sequence continues at coordinate 37,545 of SKCR01035182.1, forward strand.
CTCACCATTGAACCATATCCAACTTGTGAATCATGTATTCAGGGTAAGATGATCAAAGCCCCATTTTCTGGTGTTGGACACCGAGCCAATAACTTACTGGAACTTGTACATTCTGATGTGTGTGGTCCACTAAGTCAGACTGCTCACAGTGGTTATTTGTACTTCGTTACCTTTACCGATGATCTGTCACGGTACGATTATGTCTATCTGATGCGACATAAATCAGAAACCTTTGAAAAGTTCAAAGAGTTCTGAAATGAAGTAGAAAAACAGACTGGTAAATATATTAAATGCCTTCGATCTGATCGAGACGGCGAATATATGAGCAGTGAGTTCATGGATTATATGAAGGAGAATGGGATTCTTGCTCAATATACTCCTTCAGGTACTCCACACTCCACAACACAATGAAGTGTCTAAGAGAAGAAATCAGAATTTATTTATATGGTCCGATCTATGTTGAGTTTTACAGATTTACCCTATTACTTATGGGGCTACTCTCTTTTAACATCTGCACATCTTTTGAATAAGATTCCTTCAAAAGCTGTTCCTACGACTCCATATGAGATATGGACCGGTAGGAGACCAAATCTTAATTATATTAAGGTTTGGGGTTGTCCTGCCTATGTCAGGATGGCTCAGCAAGATAAGCTTTCGTCTCGAGGATAAAATTTCAGGTTTGTTGGATATCCTTCGAATACGAATGGATATTTTTTCTATGATACCGAGCATCGAAATGTGTTCGTAGATCACTTCGTGAAATTTCTAGAGGTAGAATTTTTGTCAGAATGTGGTAATCATAGACAGGTTGGACTTGATGAAGTCCAATCTGAAAACAACAAACCAACAGAGGAACCTGAAGTTCAAGTAGATGAAGAACCTTCAACACACACACACACTATGTAGGTCACAAAGGGTATCTAGACCTCCTGAACACTTGTATTTGATACAAGAAAAGAGTCTCAATGTTCTCTTAGTTGAAGAGACTGATCCTTTTTACCTATAGAGAATTGATGTTGGACATCAACTTCGTGAAATGGCGAAGTGTCATGAAATCCGAGTTAGACTTAATGCATGAGAATCAAGTTTGGGACTTGGTTTCGCTTCCCGAAAGAATTGTTCCTATCGGTTGTAAATGGGTTTACAAGAGGAAGCGCATGCCTGATGGAAAGGTTGAAACCTATAAGGCCCGACTGGTAGCAAAAGGTTACACGCAGCGACCTGGCGTCGACTATGATGAAACTTTTTCGCCAGTAGCAATGCTTAGTCTATTAGGATTTTGCTTTCTATAGCTGCATATGATGATTACGAGATTTGGCAAATTGATGTCAAAACGGCTTTTCTAAATGGATTTCTTGATGAAGAAATCTATATAGAACAGCTGGAATGTTTTGCATCCAACGAGAACTCGGGTATGATATGTATGCTTAAGAAGTCTATTTATGGACTTAAACAAGCTTCATGAAGTTGGAATCTTCGATTCAATGAGATTATTAGATTGTATGGTTTTCTCAAGAATTCGGAAGAATCCTATGTGTATCCAAAGGCCAGTGGGAGCATAGTGGTATTTTTAGTCCTCTATGCTAACGACATCCTAATCGTTGAGAATGATATATGAATGATGCAAGACGTCAAAGCTTACCTCTGTAAGAATTTTTCCATGAAGGACCTGGGAGAAGTTTCCTATGTTTTAGGCATAAAACTCTATAGAGATAGAGAAATGAAGCTGATTGGGTTATCCCAATCAATGTACATAGATAAGATCTTAGAACGGTACAATTTTGGTAACTGTAAGACAGTAAATATACCATTCAGATATGAGATTCATCTTTCAATGAAGATGTTAACAGAAGATGAGAAGGTTAGAATGTCTAACCAACCTTATGTTTCATGTTTGGGTAGCATAATGTATGTCATGTTATGTAGAAGGCTTAATATCAGTTTCGCTGTTAGCGTAACTAGTAGATATCAGTCCAATCCAGGCAATGACCATTGGATGGCCATTAAACATATCCTGAAGTATCTTAAAGGTACTAAGGATAAGTTGATAATATATGGAGGAAGTGAACTACAAGTTAATGGGTATACAGATTCTGACTTCCAATCGGATCCCGATGATAGAAAGTCTACATTTGGATTCGTCTTGACCCTTAACGGAGGTGCAATTTGCTGGAAGAGTTCCAAACATGGGTCAACAACAGATTCCACCACAGAGGCGGAATATATTGCAGCTTCTGAAGCTGGAAAGGAAGCTATATGGATTAGGAACTTTATCACAGAATTGAGAGTGGTCCCAAGTACCGAGAATACGATTCTGTTATACTGTGATAATACTAGAGCCATTACGCAAGTAAAGGAACCAAGGGCGCATCAAAATTCGAAGCATGTGGAACCTAAGTACCATATCATTTGAGAGATTATGTCGCGATGGGATATTATCGTGTGCAAGGTACCGAGTGAAGATAATGAAGCAGACCCGTTTACGAAGGCCATACCTCCGAAGTTATTTGATAAACATATGGAGTCGATGGGTATTAGATACAATCGATATTGGCACTAGAGCAAGTGAGAGATTCTATTGGGGTTGGTGCTCAGAGAGCCAATTCCTCATTGTATTTCCTTTCAAATACTATTATAAATATTTTATTATGAATAAAATAAACAGTTTCTATAATATAATATATCTCTTATATGGTAAAAATGTAATTGACCTTAGAATGATTAGTCATGATGTAGTTGCAAAAGTGTCGCAACTGAAATTGAGTTGTATCATGATGTTATCATTCTTAGACTGTTCCTGGTCAAGGTTTACACTACTTGGTCGGTAAAGTAAACCCGTTGAGATCGGTACATGTCATATACTGGAATATATGATTCCAATGGTTTCTCAATGAACCACGAGTCTTGGAGACTCATATAGACGTGTAGGTGTTTATAGCAGATAAACACTGAAAGACTCACCGAAGATTCTTAATGGATGGTACACCAACGTCAATAAGAATCTTCTCGGGTTGAGTAGCATTTGTGATTCTTCGACTTGATACCAATGTGGGCATATGAGACATATTTCACACTTAGATGGCAGTCACATCACCGATCTATTTAGATCAGACCTCCGCCTGTTCGTTGGGTGGGGATAGATCCTCGGGTGTCCTGTGTGTGTCGAGATAGGATCTGTCAGTTCTGTATACAGAGCATAGGTAGTCCATATATGATTAGCAATCAGATAAAAACTATGGGCCAATGGTACACTTTAAAAGTGAGTTCTAAGTGTTCTTTTAGAGATTTCTAATAGAGACGTCGACGGGATTGTCCCTATAGAGATTTGACGTTTATATCTATATCTCTGGGATATATCCGGATACCTGTGACAGATGAATCAAACATATGTCATGACCTCGACCTGAATGATTCAACGAGTTTATCCATGGTCGTCATAATTTATGGTTGGGTAAATTATGGACACTAAATTGGATTTCGTGACGGATATGCCTGAATCTAGAGAGTCTAACTAGTGAAATATACCCGTAGAGCACTATGGCAACTATTATGAATAATACTGATTATTTATAAGTCGTTTAAAGGTTAAACGAAAAAATACACGCAAAGGGACCTAATGGTCATTTCCTAATTAATGTGTATTTGTATTTAATGATAGGTTTTATTAAATACACATTAATTAAATGTCAAATTGTGATATTTTACATATATCAATATATATATATATATATATATATATATATTTGAATTTAAAGTATATAATACATATATTTAAAATATTTATATTTAAATAATTATTTAATTATTTAATTGTTAAATAATTAAAGTAATTAAAAAAATATCTTAAGTTGTGATATTTTGGAGATGACTTAAGTTGTTTTATTTGACTTGTTAATAAATCATTAAATGTGTAATGATCAAATATGCAAGTTGATAAAGTAAACTTTAATTGAAACAAAAATATCTAGATATTTGTATTTACATCTCAATTTTCGGCCAAAGGAAATTTTGGGGAGTATATATTGTTTTGTTTCATTTTTCATTCATTATGTCAAGTTACCAAAAACATACAAAAGAAAAGTTGAGATCAAAGTTGAAGAACAAAGAAAACGGCTTGAAAATACCTTGATTTTGTAAGTTTTTTTCCTTAAATCTTTCAACTTAGAAAATGTTTCTATCATGCTTAGCTTCAACATGTGTTGATAGGATGTTGTCTCTACACTTTTGATTTGTGTTTAAATGTAACGCCCCAGTCAGTCTAGTCATATCTGGTATAGTGAATTATCATCCATGACGTGTTAGAATTAATAAAATAATATAAAAATAGGTTTCACATCTTAGGAATTTCTACCGGAGGTCCCGCACAAATTTTCAATTTTAGTACATTTACTATTCATCTGAGTCAACATGAAGCTCTTCTGTATTTCAGCTGTAATGTTTCCATACGAACTCCGATTGTTATGAATTTTATACCGTCGGAAATTTCAGAGAATTCCCTACAACTTCCGTGTTGAATAGTTTTCAAGATTCGACTCAAAAACTAGTGAAAATTACAATTTAATTTTGGATGAATAGTAACCTGCGATTTTTGCATTAAGTTGGATTATGTGGCAATATCACCACCACTCATTTCCATCACAAAAATCAGCCCATCCCTTTATAAAAATCACATTATTCACTATTCCCTCACCTTAAGAAAAACGTGAATGACTTCATTTTTCTCAAACCAATTCAAGCTTTCTTTCACTTCCTTTTCTCAAGCCAAGATGATGATTCAAGCTTGACTTCAAGCCATGTAAGCTTCCTTTCTCATTTTCTCTTTTCATTTTTCAGATTTGAGCTTTAATAAGGAAAGCCCCAAATTCATGGATAAGGAACCCTAGAATTTCATTTTGGTATTTTAGTTTCAATAGAAATTGTAGCATTAATTTCCTAGCATTTGGTGATGGATTGAACATGGTTTAAGCTTTGTTTTCCAAATACCCAATTTTGTTTCCCTAAGAACAAGGGTTGGATGAATTTGGTGCTTGCATTAGAGAGTTTGCTTTGAGTTTCTCATAGTAATTAATGATGGTTTAAGCATAGAATGAGGCTTTAATATGAGTTTGGTTTGAGTTGTGAAATAAACTTCAAATATTATAATTTCTTGTGATGGCTTGGACTTGTATATATATGAGGGTGATTATTTTTATTTCCATTGTTGATGAATGGTATTAGTTTAGGTGTTGGATATTGAAATGTTATGATTTATGTCTTTGGGCAAGTACTAACTTGAGTTGAGTTATTGGATGAAAACTTTAAAGGGTGTGGTTTTCCCATTATGGCCAAATGTTATATGTAAGTTTGGGGGGTGTGTTTTGTGATTTGTGAAGTTATAAGCATGATGCTCATGTGTATTAAAAATGGTATTGGTTTATATCTCTGACTGCTATTATATCATGTGAAGTATTCAATTGAGATGAAACTCAGTGAATTAAAATCTTAGCACTTGGTCATATATGTGTAGGCTAGTTGAGAGTTTATTTCTCCTTTTGTTTTGTTAATGGTGATTAAAGCTTAAGAGGGTATTTTGATTTAAGTCGTATTAAAATGTGGTAAAAAGTTTGAAGTTGTAAATTAGTAACTTGACTAATTATTTATGTTAAATATAAATTATTTGTTGGAATGTTAAAGTTTGGTTAAACTTGATGTTTAGTTTATTTAAAAGTGTAGTGTGGATATTGATGTTTATATGTTACAGTTTTTTGAATTTGTACCTAATGTGTGTTGAGAATTTTCAAAGCTTGGAAACTAGTGCTTATAACAATATGTAATTTCTTTGTTAATTATGGAAATCATGTTCCTGTATGTATGTTTTGACGAACATTATGTTTATAAAGCTTGTTGTGAAGTTAGTGATGCATGAAGCCTATTAGTAAAGCTTAGTCAAATGGCTTGTTGATAAAAATCTGTTGTTAAACTGTGATGTATGTAACATGATAAATAGTATGAGCCTCAGTTAAATAAAATTAGGCTAAGCTTGATATATTGTGATGAGTATTGATGATGTAAATGTATTTGAGTGTGAAAGTTATAGTTTGGGCCAAGTTAGAGTCTTGGGTAAGAATGATGAGATAATGGGCATGTCAGGCTAAATTGGGCATTTCATATACAGACAGCTTGGAAATTTCAAGTGACTACATCGGTTATGCCGAAAAGTCCTATCAGCATGTCTAGAAGCATTAACATCTTAGCTAAGTTAAACAATATGTTCATGAATCCACAAACCAAATTTAGTTTTTTTAGTTCAGGTATGCTAATCATACTTGGACACGAGTTCATTTAGCAACTTGCATGAAATCCTTCAGCAGCATTCCAGCACACTGGCGATGGAGCCTCAGTCTGTGAGTGGATGCTATCCTTTCTTTTTGCTTATCTGTTTGATGCTATCTTTAAACTTGTGCAATCAGTTTCTTGTACTTAGTTTTTAATTTCTTTTATGCCTTCAGATATGTTAATTCAGCTTAAGTCATTTGATATCGTTCATGCCTTTAATTTATAACTTCAGTTTTGGTATTTACTCTATGTATTCAGGTTATGTAGCCATACTAGTTTTCAGTTCATGTGTCAGTCTATGTATCACAGCTTAGATATTCAAATCTTAGTTTTTAAGTTCAGTTATGCCATGTCTTTCACATATATGTCTCATGTCGCAACATGCATTAGTTTTAGTTCTTCATAATTCACAGTGCATTGATAAACTTGGAGTTTAAGAATTCAACATCTCCGCTAGTTGTGTTTTCAAATTAGACCTATCAGTCTCAAGTTAGTCATGAATCATACATGTTCGTTTTCAAAACTCATTTTTTTTTTCAGTTTTCAAGATTATGACATGTTATTATGCTTTTGATATTTTAAAATAAGTTCTTTTATGATTTTCTTTGGATTTTGAGGTATGGGGGAAAACCCACTTTAGTATGTAACTTGACTCAGATATGAAATTGATGGATACAGATATCGTGTGCACACGCAGTTCAAGACTAAGGATGATAGATGCCCCTATATCCTATACTCAGAGTCTGGAGGGTAGCATGTATCCGCACCCCCGGCTCCAGATTGTGGCTTGGGGGACGACGATATGTAAAGCCCCAAGACCACTAGATTTTAGAGATAGGGGGACGGCGATATGTAACGCCCCTAAAACCTAGTTTCAGGGACAGATAATGGCATATTTTGGGGGATGGCGATACGTACGCCCCAATGTCATGGATTTTCACTCCTGGCTCTAGTTAGGCGTATGGGGGGACGACAATACGTAACGTCCCCATGCATCAAGTTTTCGGCAGACACTCAGATTTTCAGAGACATACTTACAGAAAAGATGTTTTAAGAAAGAATTTTCATAAGGAATTATTTTATGAGAATTGTAGAGATTTTTGAAAATGAACCCAGTTTATGTTTTTATGAGTTCATGCTTTTTACAGATTTTCCAGTTACTTGAGATTTTAGATTTTCACATCAATATTTCCACATATATTTTTGAAAAGAAACCAAGTTTATATTTTATGAGTTCAGAAGCAGTTTTTTTACAGCACTGTTGATTTTAATACCGATTTTTCAGATATGAATTTCATGCTTTCATAATTAATTACATTCTTAAACGTAATACATTCATGTCATGTTACATTACAACTTCAACTATGCATGTCATGCTTTCCGATAGTCATGTGTAGCTCTTGAAATGTTGATTTAAGTCATTCAGACTCTGGTCAGCATATAGCATTTGAGCTCATGATAAATTCAGGTTCGTAGGTTGCGGCTCATGTAGTCAATCCCAGATTTCATGAGTTATGCACATGTTAGATTAGAACCAAGCCACCACAGGTTTGGGATGGCTTTTGGCACGGGTATAGGTGGTTTGAGTTATAGCATGCATTAGTTTCATGATCATGGTCCACATGCAGTTTTCAGTTCACGCAGCCAGAAAATTAGCTCATGCATCTGTAGTTCAGATAGTTCAGTGTAATTTATGCATTAAATAAGATATTCAGATCAGACCATGTGTTCCAAGCCAGATAATCACATCATACTTTCCAGGCCAAATAATTATATCAGTCTATGCATGTCTGGATCAGTTTTTAGGTCTATCCATTCACAGTTCAGGTAGTTAGACCCGCATTCCAGTTCAAGTAGCTTGGTGCAGTTCCAGCCTATCCAACTTAGACATTCAGGACATATGTATATTCGGATTAGATATTCAAGTTAACTCATGCACCCTCAGTTATGATTAAGTCATGTATCTAGTTATCAGTTAGATTAAGTTTCAGATCTTTATGTCATTTATCCAAATTTGAATTACACATTGGATTCTCAGCTTATTATTTATGTTGTCCTAATTCAGTACTTTAACACTCTCTTATACTATGTTTCAATTTAATCATGTATTTCACTTCATATTATTTTATTGGCCTTCTAGTATTCACTCACCAGGTCTTTCAGAAGACCTGACCCACCCCACTTTCCAGTTGTTTTGCAGGCCACGGGTTCAAGCATTGCTTGGGGTAGACGAGACCCAACGACATTCATTACACACCTCGGGCGTCAGTTCAGGGTCGGGCCATGTCGTCAATGTCAAGATAAACTATAAGGCCATGTATATGTATAGAATATTATGTTAGTTATCTTATGTGTGTACAGTTTTGTGATATGAAATAGATGAGTTTTCAGGTTTATGATGTGTGTGTGTGTGTGTGTGTGTATGATTGCGTGTTGTGAGTCAGTCATTTCAGTACAACTAGCAGTGTTTATCAGGGGTTCAGATGATAGATAAGTCGTCTATTTCCCATCATATGGTCAGAAATACTGGGATGTGACATTAAATGGTTGGAAACTTGTATGAAGGATGTATGTATGTATATGGATTAAAGTGAGCTTATAATAGGTTATTAAGCTCTCTTTTGATTATTTGATAATCAAGTTGCCATTCTATAGCTGCTAAGCCACTCATTGATGACCTAGAATTATTCTTGAGATGTTTCATGATGGTGAGACTTGTTTGGTGTGGTAAAGTTTGAATTAAAGTGTCAGATTTAATAGATTTGGTATATTTTGTCAATTTGAAGAAATTGTAAAATTAGGGCTCTTAAACCTTTCCAAATTTGGGGCTTTTCATATATGTGATATATTATGATGTGTATATGATGAATATTAATTTTTGGGTTGATTGGATTTGATTTTGACATGTTTTGGACAAAAATGGACCAAATTATAAAAACTGAAAAGTTGAGGGCTGTTAGGCAATTTAAGACTTTTTGGGGATTTATTGCAATCTGATTTTGATGTGTTGGGCGTGTTGGAAATCATTTTAGAATTGATTTAGAATCATCCAAAATTATATTTGACAATTTAAGGACTAAAATGATCAATTTGTAAAGTATTGGGCTAATTCGATAATTACAAAGAAATTTGACTTCTTATGTAAAATTTCAGTTTTTAAGTATTGGGCAATTAAATAAATAAGTTTATTTAATTGATCCAAGAAATAATTGAAATCGGAAACTTTTGATTTTTCGCATTTCCGATGCGTTACCGGATTTTCCCATTAAAACCCCTACATGTAATACTTGCACTGATCAAAATTGCAGCATAAATACAATTCTATTAAAGTGCTTCCCCTTTTATTTAAAAGATAAAGCCAAAATTGGCTGCAGAACCCTAGGTCAGGATCCATTAGAACATGAGATAATTTGCAGGAACAATTCTTAAAAAAATTCTTTCCCCCTCACAGAACAAACTCCTCTAAGAGAAGAATCACTACTTTCATACAAGAGTCGGGGGAAACAGTTTACCAATGTTGATAGGTTTAAAGAAATGTTGAATGTTTGTCCATACCACAGTTTTGAAACATCGAGTCTGGTTTCCTATTTCTACGAGGGGTTACACCCCAAAATAGACAAGTAATGGAGATGATGTGTAATGGTGAGTTTAGGGACAAAAGTCCCGAAGATGCGTTAAATTACCTAGAACATATAACAGAGAATGCACAAGATTGGGACACAGTTGGTACTTATAAGTCACCTATCAGTCCACAACCATCTGGTAGATGTATGTTTAACCTTAGGGAAGACCATGACCTTTCTGCTATGTATGCATCTCTAGCTAAAAAAGTTGAGGCACTCGAAATGAGGAAGAGTGATCATGTCAATTTAATTTTTTAAATTTGTAATTCAAATGAACATGTCACACAAGTTTGCCCAACCTTGCCGGCCCAATAAGAATGTCTCCATGACCAAGTCAGTTCCATAAACACTTTCAACAGACCAAATCCAAACCCATACTCCCAAACATACAATTCTAGTTGGAAAAACCACCCAAACTTCAGTTGGAGGAATGATAACCAATCATAACCATCACAATAACCTCCCTAGATGTATTAGAATTTTCGAAATTCCTAAAATTATGCACCAAATGTCCCATCACCTAGAAAAACCATTTAGGATACCTTGCAAACATTCATTGAGAAACAAGAAACCATCAATAATCAAATTGTGCAAACATTGATTGATTTGAAAGATAACTTCTCCAAAATCACAGCTGCTTTAACCATTCATGAGAAAGGTAAGTTTCATGCACAACCACAGCCAAATCCCAAGAGTCATCAAAACCCTCACGGAAGTAGTTCTGGTAGTCAACACACAGACCAAGTCAAATCTGTTATTACTCTTCGCAGTGGTAAGGACATCCCAAACCTATTCTTAAACCCCAGGAAGAGAAATCAGATTCAAAAGGTAAAGCTGAAGTTGATGAACCATTACCTACCATTAAGACTTGTCACATGAACCTTCATTTCCCCAAGCATTAAAAACAAATAAATTGACTCATTCCTCATTGATTTATGAAATATTCAAATAAGTAAATATCAATATTCATTTGTTAGATTCCATCCAACATATACCGTCCTATGCCAAATTTCTGAAAGACTTGTGCACTGTTAAAATAAAACATCAGGTAAGAAAGAAAGCTTTTCTAGCTGAACAGGTAAGCTATATTCTCTCCACCAATAATACTTTAAAATACAAAGACCTTGGTTGTCCAACTATTTCATATATTATTGGAGATAACAAAAAATTGAACATGATTTGCTTGACCTTGGAGCCAGTGTAAATTTACTTCCATTTTCGGTTTACCACCAACTTAATATTGGCGAGTTAAAACCAACTTCAACCACTATTCTACTTGCCGATAGATCAGTCTAGGTACCGAAATGAATTATGAAAGACGTGTCAATACAAGTTGATAAATTCATATATCATGTGGATTTTATAATCTTGGAAACATAACATAAAACAGACAGTCATAAGCCAGTTCATGTAATACTTAGCCATCAATTTTTAGCAACAGTTAATACTTTAATTAATTACAGGAATGAAATCATGAATTTATCATTTGGCAATATGACATTGGATCTTAGGACATGCAGGATTTTATAAGAGATTCATTAAACACTTTAGTGTCATATCCAGACCTTTCTGTAACCTCATATTAAAAGATGCAACGTTTGAATGGACAGAAGAATGTCAAAAATCTTTTGAAAAGATAATCAGCCTCTTAACTTTCACTCATATCATGCAATCCCCTAATTGGTCTTTGCCTTTTGAACTAATGTGTGATGCCAGTGATTATGCAGTTGGCGCAATATTAGGACAGAGAAAGGAAGGTAAGCCGTATATAATTTATTACGAAAGTAGAATTTTAAACAATGCACAAATAAATTACACCACCACAGAAAAAGAACTATTTGCTGTAATATTTGTATTGGATAAATTTCGATCATATTTAACTGGTTCTTCAACCGTTGTTTATTCTGACCATGCTGCTGTTAGATATTTGACGACTGTGGATGCTGGATTTCGGCCGAGGTCCACAATCAGAATTTGGAAATAGGGGCACTAACAATCCTGCAAAACTAAGAAGAATGAATGAGAGTAGACTGCCTACCAGTGTGGTAGGTACCAGGGACACTCCGACGCCCAAGTCAGTAGTATGAAATGATAAGTAAATATGTAAAATGTGAAAGCAAGGTTTGATGTTACCTTAAATTCTTTTGGTAGCCGTGAGGGCGGTGATAAGTGTTTAAGGAGATGGAGTACTCTAAGAGAGCTAGTGTCAGAGAGCAGAGACTTGTAAGAAAGAAGTTGAACTCTGCCTTGTCTCTCGAATTTCATTCCAATTTATAGATGAAGATTATCATCATTGGCAGCTGGCGTAAGTCCCACCACGTGCTTTGTGTATTTGATAAAAAGTCTGGGCAGGTGGGAATAAGTTTTGTGTCGGGCAAAGTAGAAGAAGGGTAGTTGATATAATTAGGGGTTTTTGTATTTAAGCTTATGACTTAATTGTAATACAATAATACATAAATCTTTTTGGGCCTGGCCTTTATCTTCGGGCTTTGCATACCATTTTGGGCTCTGCACACTATTTTGGGCTTTTAAGGTAAAAGACAGTTTTATCCTTGGCCCATTTTTGGTTCGTACAATGACTAAACATGATGCAAAGCTAAGATTACTACGGTGGATTTTGCTGCTTCAAGAATTCAATCTCACAATCAAGGACAAGAAATGAGCAGAGAATGTAGTTGCAGATCATTTATCGAGACTCACAAATGAGTCATCAATTGACACAACTCATATCAATGACTATTTTCTTGATGATTATTTATTTTCTGTAAATACAATGCCTTGGTATGCTAATATTGTCAATTTTCTTGCAAGAGGAAAAATACCCCAGATTGGAGCCATCAAGACAAGAAGAAAGTTTTGACCGAAGTCAAAAGATTCTATTGGCACAATCCATATTTGTTCAAGTATTGCCCTGATCAGATTTTCCGACAATGCATATCGGAAAATGAGGTTAGTGGTGTTATTCAGTTTTGTCATTCAGAATCATGTGGAGGTCACTTCTCATATAATAAAACCGCTATAAAAATCTTGCAGTTTGGATTTTATTGGCCAACTATTTTTGAAGATACACACGCTTTCTGCGAAACTTGTGAAAATTGTCAAAAATTGGGATTCATTTCAAAAAGCAACATGATGCCTTTAAATCCCATCACTATCATCGAAATCTTTGATTGTTGGGGAATAGATTTTATGGGTTCATTTCCACCATCATTTGGATTTTTATATATTTTAGTTGCAGTCAATTATGTCTCAAAATGGGTTGAGGCGATTCCTTGTCAAAACAATATCACAAAACTGTGATTAAATTTTTAAAAGAAAATATTTTAAGCCGATTTGGAATCCCTCTGGCTATTATAAGTAATGGTGGTAAACACTTTTTAATAGAAATTTTGAGTCATTAATGAAAAATATGGAGTTACACATAAAGTTTCAACATCATATCACCATCAGACAAATGGTCAAGTTGAACTAGCAAATAAGGAAATCAAACAAATTTTGAAAAAAAATGGTCAACCCAAATCGCAAAGATTGGTCTCTTCGACTGGCTGATGCACTTTGGACATATCGAATAACTTTCAAAACATCTTTGGGAATGTCTCCCTATCGACTAGTTTATGGAAAACATTGTCATTTACCTTTAGAAATTGAACATAAGGCATATTGGGCTATTAAAGCATTCAATTCAAATATTGAAAATGTCAATCATGAACGTAAACTGTAATTAAATGAACTGAAAAAGTTAAGGAATGATTCATATGACAATGCGAAAATTCTTAAAGCTAAATCTAAAGCCTTTCATGATAGTTGAATTTCGCGAAAAATATTTGAAATTGGTCAAAAAGTTTTACTTTATAATTCTCGTCTTCATTTATTTCCTGGAAAGTTGAAATCCAAATGGAGTGGTGAAGTACGTTTACCCATATGGAGCCATTGACATTGAGAATCCTAGGGATGTTGATGTATATAAAGTGAATGGATAACATCTGAAACCCATTTTTGGTATGTTCAAATCTTTAAGAATCTATTTTCCTTTCAAATCCAGTGTACTGTGATTGATTTATTTTATTTTCTTGTATTTGTCTAATTTATTTTTCATTGAGTTTTTCAGCAATTCTTTTTTTCCTCTTTTGTCAAAATCTATATCTCGTTCTTTAAGAATGGTGTCTGAAAATCACGAAAACAAAATTTAATTCATTAGAGATAGCTTGAGTAAGGAGTCTATAGCTCTTGAGACGCATCCTAATAAACATGTTCATCGAGTAATTCACAGTTTGCATACACAATTTCAAAAAGAAAGAAAACATTATAGTTTCGGGAATCTGACTTTAAAAGACCCTGTTTGCCAATTTATAAGAAAATTGGATGGGTAGCATATCCCCGACCCATAGAGGGCCATTACTGGACGTAAAACCAGAGGAAGATGTGAGCCATAATCACAACTACATTTCAATTTACTGTTTTGATTTTCTTTTATTAGTTTATACTATAACCTTTCTTTTTTAGCAGCAGTAGAGTTAATTGTCAATTTAATACTAATCAGGTGATGTCTTCTAAACTCTACTTCTTCTTTTTCAGACATTGGAGATAATGTCTCAATTTGGTTTGGGGGAGGGGATAGTTGACTTGTTTGTTTTCGTTTGTTTTTGTTTCTTTATGTGTGTTTTTATTCTAAAAAAATTATTTTTGTTATGTTGTGTTTTTACTAACCAAGTGGAATTATTGTTCAGAGATAACAGTGTAAGGAGTTTCCGCTCCTGAGACGTATCTCAATCTAATTCGTAACAAGTTATTTTTGTTTATTTCCTTTTGAATTATTTAAATTTGCGATTTCTCCATAAAATTGATTAAATTTAATCTTTATATGTTCATTTGACAGGTATTATCAACATACACGGTAACATATGAACATGAATTGTAAGTGAAAATTTTATAATATTCAGTTCTCTAGTTTATTGGGGGTAACACCTAAAAGCAGTGGAATTTATATTTATATTCAAAAAAAAATGAAATTAACCATGCTTTTACTTCGTAATTGGACATCTTGCCTCAGCAAGCAGTGATTGTTCACGTCAAACGGTAGAGCCTGAGTTAATTTTTTTTAAAAATGATGATAATAATTAAGTTTCTACTTAGTAACCAGACGTCTTGCCTCAGTAAGAATTGATTGTTCGTGTCAAACGGTAGAACTTTTAACATTTGAGATCCGAGCAATTAAGTTCGCATGGGTGTTTTAATACCTAGTGCCCTAAAGCCAACTGGTTTGTGAGTCATTGGCCCAAAGCTCGTTATAAGGATTGAATATGTTTTATTATAAAAAATAGTTGCATTTATAAATAATTTTACATTGCTAAAAATGTGTGAATTCTGATATAACTTTAGGACAAAGATATTATTCTCTTTTCAACTACACCTGTGGATATTGTGGGCACAATGAATTGATTAATACCTTGTTAATTGTGTATATGGAGAATGACAAAAAGTACAGGAGAATTTACTTATTTGATAATTTGGAAAGAAATAAAACAACTATTAACTTGGATAAGAATTTCACTTTGTAGTTTTCGCTTAGATTACTATGGACTAGTAATAAGCTGGTTGGGGGTGTGATTGGGACTAAAAAGTGCATATTTTTAAGAGAATAATATATTATTTTACACTTGAGGTTTCACTAATCCCCTTAATTTAGCACGTTTATGTAATAATCTTTTAATTTATGTTTTATTTATTTTTATTATGTATTTTATTATTTTTGTAGGTAAAATAATGTCCCGAAAGCGGAAAACCAAAAAAACAGCCTGGCATCGCGACAAGCCAAAATTCAAAGGAGTACCACGACATTGAAGATCTTGGCGTCGCGACGCCAGTAAGGACAAATGGAATCCATGTTCAATACACTGACGTCGGGACGCCCAAGATCTGGTACTAAAGTTCCACCCATGCCAGCGTCGAAAGTTTGCAATAGTCTCACGCGTTTATAGCTGGCACAGTGTCGCGACGCCCAAGCCTTGGCGTCGCGATGCCAAACGAAGAATTTTGCCTATAAATTGAAGCCAAAATTTCATTTTTCATTTCATATCTTTCTTGATTTCTCTAAAGTTCCGCTAGGGGAATGGGTGGAGCTTTAATTATTTGAATTTTAGATTAATCTTACTTATATTATAATATATAAATAGTAATGAATAATAATTATTTGAGATCTGGACTAATTATTGACAAATTGTTCTACCGCCTATATGGCAAGTTTTATACGATTTCGGCATAATTTAGTACCTAACTCGACTTGTTATAAACGAACGGTATCGCCGCCTTTATGGCTGATTTTATATTTTTGGCATATTTAATACCTTGGCAGTACTAGTTATCGACATAAATGACTACCGCCTTTATGGCCGGTTTTATATATTTTGGCATAGTTAATTCTAGAAGTAAATTAATTGGGTTATAATGATCATTTATTTATTATAAAAAGTGAGATTTCTAAATGTAAAATATTAAAAGTGGATCTCATAACCCTAGTATTTTATTTTATTATTGTCGTTAATCAAAAATCTCCAAACAACTTCAAACAAATCAAATCTTTTTCTTCTTTTTAGAATTATTATTCTTTCATACTAAATCTATTCCATGTGGATTCGACCACTACTTACCGGGTTATATTATTACTTCGACACTCTTATACTTGGGAGTAAAGAACCACTTTTAGAGCATATCAGCCATGATCGATTCTCGGACGGTTAAGTCTTTATTGAGAATATCTCGCTCTGATACCAATTGAAATTACCTACAAGCAATACCAAGTAACTCTATATACCCAATAGGGGATGAATTGGGTCATGGACTAAATATGCGGAAATAAAAATCTTTACCGATTTTATGCTACAAAACTAGTAGCTTTACCAATTTAGCTTAGGTCATTTTCTCAATCACAAAATATTCTCTAATAGCAAGTTTCTAATTAATATGCAAATATAAAAATAAACTTGCAATAATTAAAATTTAAAGGATAGAGAAAATAACACTGTGATTTATAGTGGTTTGGCCAACAATGTCTACGTCCACTCCCCCAAGCCGCGCTTGAAGATTTCCAAAAAGTTGAGTCCACAACTTACAATCAATTTTCCCGTGACTCACCCGCAATCAAGAGTTTTACCGACTAGGTTCACTTCAAACCTCTTATAATGAGTTTTACATATAGGCTCACTCACTAACCTCTTATAATGAGTTTTATACGTAGGCTCACTCATGAACTTTTACAACCACAAGTGCTCTATAAAAAGATTTATAATATCACTTGAGCACTCATAAAGATAATGAAGATTCAAGATGTGAGTTACTTACCCAAGTGTTTTAAACTCACTACTAAAAAAATGAAGGTGTAGTGTATGAGCTTGATGAATGAAAGTGTATGATTATAAAGGTTTGATAAACTCTATATTTTTGCCTTAGAAGAATTTTTATGAAGGTTCTTGTTTTTCTTATTCTAAGCAAAAATGAATTTGGGGCTCAATTTATAGTAAAATACAAACTGCCCCCAACAGCTCACCGATCTCCAGACACTGGTATGCTAGTCTGATAAGACAACAGCTATATTACCATTTGAATATATTTTTTAAGTCGGTATGGACACCGGTATGAGGACCGGTATGGTTCTTGATGGTTTCTGTGGCTTTGCAGAAGGTTAAGCTCACTGGTATGGACATCAGTATAATGATCGGTCCTTGTCAGCTCCAGTAGCTATGCAAAAGGTACGCTCACCGGTATGGTGTGTGCCAATTTCAGTAGCTATATAATCCAGAAGTGGACCGGTATGGGATCGGTAGATCTGTGCCGGTTTCAGAGAGCTTGCTAAACATAGCAACTCCATCGGTATGCCGGTTTAGGGGACCGGTATACCAATCTCAGTGCCAAAATGCAGGATTTGAAGGTTTAAAATATTTTTCACATGTCCCTAATGAATCTATATGAATGTGCATGTGTCATATGAGCTTAGTGACTTAGATAAACAATTCACTTTACAAATAGAGTCATAAGCTAAGACTTCATAAGATTTTCTTCATTTTACCGCTTGTTTTCACATTCATCGCTCTTCACCACCAATGTGCTTCGACATCTTTTAATAATGTCTCGCTAATATGCGTCGAAGACTTCTAGTGTTGACGTCATCAAAATCCATCTTGTGATTATGTCGTTAATAATAAATAATTGGAAATGAACCATGCACGAGTCCAACTATGTACTACTTTCCTACATATATGCAAAATGTTACGTTGGGAGAAGAAAACTAAGAGGGAAGAAGGATATCAGGAAGCACAATGATTAAATTAGATAATGAAATTTATGAATTTGTGGCTGGCGATAAGTCACATCATCAATCAAAAGAAATATATGAGATGCTGGATGAAATGGGAAGAAAGATGAATAGGGTTGGATATATACCCACCGCATCAAAGGTGTTGCTAGACATTAATAAAGAAGATTAAAAAATATTCTTAAATAGGCATAGCGAAAAGCTGGAAATTTATTTTACCCTTTTGAAAACAAACGATGACTCTTATAAGAATTATGAAGAATTTGCGAGTTCGTAATGATTGTTCACCTGCTACTAAGTCATCTCTAGATCTATAATCGGGAAAATAGTTGGTAATGGACAGGCGCTATTCACCATTTTGTTGTGAATAAACACACACGAATAGAGGATAATTTGAGAGAAAACTCTTCTTTTATATACCCACAAAAGAATTACAAAGCTTCCAATACAAGCTTTACAAAAAACTCTCACCAATCACTCTCACTACACTTTCACACATTTAGGGATATCTGGGAATGGATTAAGGCTCCTTATATACTGCCCAAACCGCGTGCTACAGTAACCCGCGGTTGGGCAGTTGGCAACTTTGCCAACTTTCACATTTGCATGCATTGGAGCATGCTGTCAATTTGCCAAAGTTTGCCAAAGTTTTCAAACTTTCTTTCGGTGGCCTTTGGCTTATTCTGCATGGAGTCAACAAATCTCCCCCTCGGTGAAGATTTCCCAAAATCTGAGCCGACCATCAATCACCCAAATCGGATCCTCCAAAGGATCCTCCCCTGGCTGCATCTGTATGACTGCCTACGTACCCTGAGTTGGGATCAAGCCAATCGTAGTTCTCTGAATCTCCCCACTCTGACTATGTGGAGAGTTTTGTCATCCCGGCTATGGCACGACAGATTTCAAGCTTCTCCTTCGGTAAAACCTTCGTGAACATATCGGCACCGTTGTCGTCGGTGTGAATTTTCCTGAGTTCTAACAGCCTTGAGCTCAGGACGTCCCGTATCCAGTGATACCTCACATCGATATGTTTTGACCTCGAATGAAATGTGGAATTTTTACCGAGATAGATAGCACTCTGGCTATCGCAGTACAAAATGTACTTCTCCTGCTTGAAACCCAATTCCTGGACGAATGTCTTCATCCACAGCAATTCCTTGCAAGCTTCTGTCGCTGCAATGAATTCTGCCTCTGTTGTAGAAAGTGCAACACATCTCTGCAACCTCGACTGCCATGCCACAGCTCCTCCTGAGAGAGTAATCAGATACCCCGAAGTAGACTTTCGGGTATCCACATCTCCTGCCATATCTGAATCGGTGTAGCCCATCAACACTGGTTGTCGCTGCTTCCAAAACATAACCTCATTTGGATGTGCCTCGAAGATACCGCATAATCCATTTGACAGCATTCCAGTGTTCCCGTCCTGGGTTTGACATAAACCGGCTGACCAATCCAACTGCGTGTGCTAAGTCTGGCCTCGTGCACACCATGGCATACATAAGACTTCCCACTGCTGAGGTGTATGGAACCTGTTTCATTTCCTCTTTCTCTGTCTCAGTAGAGGGACTCTGTCTCGTACTCAATCTAAAGTGGGTAGCAAGAGGAGTGCTAACCGCTTTAGCCTTGTCCATCTGGAATCTCTGAAGTACCTTCTCGATGTACTCCTCCTGTGACAAGTATAACTCCTGGCTTTCCGATCACGACCGATCCTGATGCCAAGAATCTGTTTAGCTGGCCCCAAGTCTTTCATCTCAAAAGACTTACTCAGTTGCTGCTTCAAATTATCAATCCTCGATTGATTCCTGCCAACTATCAACATATCATCTACATATAACAGTAAGATGATAAAATCATCGTCAGAAAACTTCTGAACGAAAACACAATGGTCTGAAGTGGTCTTCTTGTATCCCTGCTCCCCCATAACTGACTCAAACTTCACGTACCACTGTCTCGGTGCCTGTTTCAAACCGTAGAGGCTTTTCCTGAGTCTGCACACATAGTCCTCTTTCCCGCGACTCTGAAGCCTTCTGGTTGCTCCATGTAAATTTTTCTCTCCAGATCCCCGTGAAGAAGAAATGCGGTCTTGACATCCATCTGCTCAACTTCCAGGTCGAGGCTTGCTGCTAAGCTGAGTACCACTCTGATGGATGACATCTTCACAACTGGAGAGAAGATTTCATCGAAGTCAATGCCTTTCCTCTGATTGAATCCCTTGACAACTAGTCTGGCTTTGTACCGGGGTTGTGAAGTATGCTCATGTTGCTTCACCCTGTACACCCATTTGTTCTTCAAAGCCCGTTTGCCTCTTGGCAATTTCACCAACTCAAAAGTGTGATTGTCATGCAAAGATTTCATCTCATCTTGCATGGCTTCCTCCCACTTTTCTCTGTCTTCTGTTTCCACAGCCTCCTGGTAGCTCTCGGGTTCTCCCCCGTCAGTAAGCAGCACATACTCATATGCAGAGTATTGGTTGAAGGTCGCTTCTCTCTGTCAGACCTTCTCTGTGGAACTGTTGGTGTAGCTTCTGGTACTGGTGGTTGATCATGATCATCATCTCTGGGAGCTTCATCACATGTACCCTCATGTCTGGGAACCTCATCTTCAACTCGTACTGGCACCGGTGTATGAGGTTCTGGATTCACATTTCTGTATTGCTGGGGCATTGTCTTCATATCCTTTCTGATATCTTCTATGGTCTGGTCTTCAACAAAGACAACATCTCGGCTTCTGACAATCTTCTTCTCCACAGGATCATAGAGTTTGTAGCCGAAATCATCCTGACCATAGCCAATAAAGACACACTGTCGCGTCTTTGCATCAAGCTTGGATCTCTCGTCCTTTGGGATGTGTACAAAAGCTTTGCACCCAAAGACATGCAAGTGTTATAAGACACTTCTTTACCTGTCCAAGCTTGGTTAGGAACATTACCTTTCAGTGCGACCGCTGGGGACATGTTCAAAACATGAACTGTGTGATGAGTGCCTCCCCCAAAATGTCTTCGGCAGCTTGGCTTGTGACAGCAAGCTTCTGATCCTCTCGCACAAGGTTCTGTTCATCCTCTCAGCTAGGCCATTCAGCTGAGGTGTCTTCGGAGGTGTCGTTTGATGTCTGATTCCTTGCGTCTTGCAGTACTGATCAAACGGACCTCTGTATTCTCCACCGTTATCTGTTCTGATGCACTTCAGTTTCTTGCCGGTTTCTCTCTCCACCAAGGCATGAAACTCCTTGAACACTCCCAGCACTTGATCTTTTCTCTTCAAGGTGTATGCCCAGATCTTCCTTGAATGATCATCAATGAATGTCACAAAATACAGTGACCCTCCGAGTGTTCGTGTCTGCATCGGACCGCATACATCTGAATGTATGAGATCTAGTACCTCCGGTTTCCGTTGAGGCGGGGAGCTCTGGAAGGATACTCTGTTCTGCTTTCCAGCCATGCAGTGTTCACACTTCCGTAAGTGTGAGTTCTTCAATTCCGGAAGAACATTCCGCCTGCGTAGTATCTCCATCCCTGTTTGGCTCATGTGACCGAGCTTTTTATGCCATAGCTCGGCTGCCTCATTACTGTTGACTGTATTTATGCTACTATTTGAAAGCTTAGCATGCATCAAATACAAGTTGAATCTTTCTTACCTCGTGCCACGACCATTGATCCTTTAGTGAGCTTCCAGCATCCGTCACTAAAGGTGCTGCAGAAACCTTCATCATCCAGCTTGCCTGTTGAGATCAGGTTTAACCGGATGTCTGGGATGTGCTTGACTCCCTTCAACACTAGCCTTGTCCCGTTCTCTGTTTCAAGGCAGATGTCTCCAATACCGACGGCTTTGGACTGTCCGTCATTCCCCATCCTTACAGCACCGTAGTCCCTGGTGTGTAAGATGAAAAGAAGTCTCTGCGAGATGTGGCGTGTATGGATGCGCCACTATCTATCACCCAACTGGTCTCGTGGCTGGCAAGATTCACAACATCTTCTTCATATATATATGAAATTCTTTGGAGGTTTTCTCGGTGGTAGTAGCAACTCTTTCTTGATTAGAGTCACCATCTCTCCTGGACTGCTCGTTCTTCAACTTGTAACAGTCCCTTTTCATATGGCCTTTCTTTTTACAGTGATAGCACTCAATATCCCTTGTTCTTGATTTACCTCGGTTTTGTCTGATCTCCCTGGGCCTCGGCTTTTACTCCTCCCCTTCTGGTGTTCTTTTCTGTCACTAGAGCTTCTGAGGTTGAGGCTGATGCTGACTCCTGCATTCTCGTCCTCTTTTCTTCCTCGAAGATCCTGGTCTTTGCCATCTCCATAGTGACTTTCCCATCTGCGGCTGAATTGATCACCGTAGATCTGAACGTTTCCCAAGATTCTGGTAACGTATTAAGGAGTATTAAGCCATTTACCTCATCTCCGAAGTCTATGCCCAATCCAGACAATTCCTTCATTGTTCCGAGGAAATCGTTGATATGTGATCCGCCACAGCTGTACCTTCCTGGTATTTCAAACCCATCATCTTCTTGATGTAGTACAGCTTGTTGTTTCCAGTCTTTGCTCGGAAAAGCTCCTCCAGCTTTCTCCATAAGACACGTGCATTTGTCTCTTCACTGACATGGTTCACGATACTGTCGTCGATCCACTGACGAATAGTACTGCATGTTTTCTGGTGAAGATTAGCCCACTTTCCATCGGTCATTCCTTCTGGTTTCTCCTCCAGAAATACCGATCCATCATAGTCCTTCACATACAGAAGGTCTTTCATCCTTCCTCTCCATGTGAAATAGTTTGTACTGGTTAACAAAATCATTTTTCCGTTGCCCCCTCCATCAAAAAATTCTAAGCAGAATTTCAAAAAACGGACCTCACCGTTGCGTCCGGAATGGTCGAAAATGGTGGAAATGACACTTCGTTTGTCAAAATCCGACACAGGGACCAAATTACAAATTCCAGAAATTACAGGGGTCAAAGTGCAATTTCCGAAAGTTCAGGGGCCAAAGTGCAATTACGGAAAAGTTCAGGGACTATATTGCAATTTCCAAAAATTCAGGGACTAAATTGAAAATTTCTGAAAATATAGGGGCTAAATTGTAATTTCAGAAAGTTCAGGGACCTATCTGAAATTTACCAGGCACCGCTGACGTGGCAGCTGACTGGGTGCTGACTGTTCGCTGACGTGGCGCTGACTGTGCGCTGACGTGGTGGATGACTGGGCTGCTGACTGTGCGCTGACGTGGCGCTGACTGTACGCTGACTGGGCGACACGTGGCGGCTGACGTGGGTCGTCTTCAACCTCAAGATGGCGCGGTGATTGCGCGTCGGCGGCGAGGGGGCTCTCTGGACGGCGCGTGCGGCGTGCGGAGTGCTGGACCTCCGTTCGATCGCCGGAATACCACCGTGCTCGTCTCGCCGTGAAAAGTCCGATGGTATGCTCAAAATCGATTTTCGACAACTTTCGTCGGAATCGACTTTCCGAACCGAAACTTCGTTTCTGAATTTCGGGATCCCTCCGTGGAACCGTAGCTCTGATACCACTTGTTGTGAATAAACACACACGAATAGAGGATAATTTGAGAGAAAACTCTTCTTTTATATACCCACAAAAGAATTACAAAGCTTCCAATACAAGCTTTACAAAAAACTCTCACCAATCACTCTCACTACACTTTCACACATTTAGGGATATCTGGGATAATGGATTTAAGGCTCCTTATATACTGCCCAAACCGCGTGCTACAGTAACCCGCGGTTTGGGCAGTTGGCAACTTTGCCAACTTTCACCATTTGCATGCAGCTGGAGCATGCTGTCAATTTGCCAAAGTTTGCCAAAGTTTTCAAACTTTCTTTCGGTGGCCTTTGGCTTATTCTGCATGGAGTCAACACATTTCAAGGATGGATTTTGCTAATGTAGAGATTTCCAAGTGTAACTCTGCTCCGAGAACACCTCTGAGAGTTTAAAGTTGTTGTTATCTCTTTTTGGAGAGGGAAATTAAAGTTACTGTTTTTGTTTTCTACATTCCAAAAAAGTTGAAAGCTGGCCCATTCTTCTGTGATTTGATATTCTTTATATAATGTTATGATTTGGCTAATGAGGAAAAGATCTCTGGAAGATTTCATTCGCACGGGATGAAGAATGCAAAATGCACAAGAAATCTCTGTCCAATTTCATTCGAACGCAACACTAACGAACCTCGTTTGAACGTAAAAATAAATGCAACACGAATGAGCTTTTGATATCTTCATGCAAAGTCTTCCAAATATTTGTCCAATTGCTCTGAGATCTTCAAGACTCATTACAACTCAATTGAACTTGTTTTGTTACGGAAGTTGCCAACATATATAAACCCAACACAATATTCTATTTAAGAAAAAAATAATTCTTTAAAATTACAGATGTTAAATATATTAAATTTGAAATACTAAGTTTGAAAATTACCTCTCAAACATTACTGTGATGGTACTGGTTATGATTTTCCCTCCGAACCGATTTGGATCAAGCAGTTACATTCATACTCTACTAAAAGTTTGCTCTAACAAATACCAAATTACTGTCACCTATTCAGCTTCACTCGTTTCAGTTTTAACTTCATTCAGCATTGCAAGTCATTTTATTAAAAAATAATAATTTTTACTCGAAAGGTAAAAACAAAAATAGAACTTTTAATCAATAATTAGCATAATCAAGCACAAAACGAACTAATTACGAAAGAGAATAGATACTTGGAGGCTTTGGAGATAAAATACTAGAGTAAAAGCAAACCACATTGAATCAAAAATATTTAGGCTCCGTTTGGTGTAGAGTTTGATGAGCTTGTAGGCTAGCATTTAAACGTTATACCAAACACATAGTTATTGCTAGCTTAGAGCAACTCCAAAAGATTTTTCAAATATTATTTTATTTTATTTAAATGGTGAGCCACTTCATTAAAATTTGTTTCAAAAGAGGCATCAAATGAGATTTTTCAAACTAGATTTTTATTCACTCTTTAATATTGAAGAGTGAAATCACCTACAAGAACTTAAACAAATAGCAACTATATCCAATAGGGGTGAATCGGGTATATTACCAAATAATGCGGAATTAAAAAGCTTTACCGATTATATTTAAAATTCAATGTCCACAATTAATATATTCAACAATGAATAATAAATAAAATATCGATTTTAATTTAATTGTCTAAAAGAGATTATCAATATTAATTTTAACAATGATGAGTTTAATAAATGACATGAAAAAATAATATAAAACTTACAATAAATAAATGAGATAGAGATGGAGAGATTGACACCAGATTTATAGTGGTGTGACCAACTCCTTGCCTACATCCACTACTCCAAGACACGCTTGAAGTTTTCCACTATGTAAAATGAATCCACACTTTACAGCGAGATTTTTATTGGCTCACTCTCAAACCTTTAGGATTTTCTTCAAAGGCTTCCTAAACTTTACAACAATTCTTCTTTTAAGAGCGATCACTACTCCCACAAGGGATTCTCACAAATAAGTGTTTGATAATAAAAAAAATTTACAACAACAATTTGGGTACTCACAAAATATTAAAAAGAATATTAAAATGTGAGTATCCCAACCCAAATATATCAAAACTACTAATATGAATATGAAGATGAAATATGAGCTTTGTCAAATGTAGAGAGTGTAAAATGTAAGAGATTTGAAAAGCTCTCTTAATCTATTTGGGAACTCATAAAAGATTACAAAAATTTGGATGTGAGTGTATTTACCCAAATGAAATTACCCTTACAAATTGAATGTGAAGTGTAAATAATGAGCTTTTGATATTGAGAGATAAAGAATTAAGAAGATGTAATTCTCTCTTTGTTTTCTTTGGAAGAAAATGCTCAAAAGTATAAGAGATTTGAAAAATCAAGAGATAACCTTTCAAAATGAAGTAGTGTCCAATATATAGGTAAAAATCTGAGCAAACATGTTTCTTTATACTAATACCGGTATGCCAGTCTCATAACCAGGTATGCCGGTCTGACAGTTAAAATAACTCCAAAAAATATGACCGTTGTATTTTTTATCGTTACACGATAATTGACATGGACACCAGTATGGTTCATACCGGTTCCAGAGAGTATAAAAAGCTTCAGCTTAATCAGTATGGACACTGGTATGGGACTGGTATGTTGGTCTCTCCATTTTTGAAGTTTGTGAGACATTTTCCATGCTTTGGAACGAAACCGTCCAAAGACATCACATTCGAGTAGCGTTCGACATGTCGTTCGAACGCAACTGGATCTCTTGAGTCTCGTTCTTCCAATCACCGGTATGTCGCCTAGTCATCGATATGTCGGTCTCGACATCGGTATGTCGGTTCTAGTGCTTAAAATAAATTAAAAATTATTTTTGATTTAATGTACTCGACTCTAAATGCTCTAGATGAAAATGTATGATTCTTAAGAGCTTTAAAACATTTGAATAACCTCACTTACAATCAATTTTAGCTCTTAATCATCATCTTGATCTTCATCTTGCTTGCCTCTTTGCTTTGGCTTTTTTTATCAGTCTTTTGGCTCTTTATTATCTTTGCTCTCGATCATCTTATAGCTCATTTTGGCTTTCATCAACATTTTGGCTTCAACATCATCTTTTTGTTCTTTGGCCTCATCGAAACTTAATTCGCCAATATTTAGATATTTTGCCTCCATCGAAACCAAGTTGTTAAAATTGATCATCTTTGCCAAAGTCTTCATGTCTTTGAGCTTCTTATCTTTGAGCCTTTTTTATTTCAGTGACATCATCAAAATCCCGGTACCAACAAATAGCAACTTATCTCTCTTCAAATAATATTATATAATATTTTATCTATATTCTTTATTTTTTGTGATGGTGGTTTGAGTTATTAATAACAATTATTTATTAAAATAATATAAGCAATAGTCATAATCCTCGAAAACTCTTTGTTTTGCTTATAAATAATATTAAACTCATATACATTTCATTACAAATTTTACTAATATTTATCATTTCAATTTTAATCATTAATTTTTAGTGGATTTTATCAAAATTGATCAAATATTGATTATCCCAAATTTTCTACTCAATTTGTTGAATAAAATTGCTAGCCTTTAAGGAAATCAATAGAAAAAAGAATAAAATTTAATTATTTTTGAATAAGTGAAATAATGAATAATTTGTGTAATAAATAATATAATTTTATAAAAAATTGAAAATTGAAAATACTTCAAAATATAAATTAGAGGGTAATTAAATTTTTTGGAGGTAAAAAATTAGAGGGTTGTTAAATTTATTAAAAAATGGAGGGCACTTAAATTTGTTGGAGGAAAATTATTTATTAAAATAATATAAACATATTTTTATTTGAATAGTGTTTTGAAAGTAAGTTTATATTTCCACTCTTCAATTTGTACATAGGTAAGTAAATAAGTATTTGATCAAAGTACTTTTATTAATATATTAAATTTTTATATTATCAGTAATACACACTTCTGTTGTAATTTGTGATGATCCCAACTACTTCATCTTTATCTTGTAATTTATTTTGTTATTTTATAACTTATCCCACCATAACTCCTCCTTATAAATATAGAGAAATCTCTTTGTAGTTTTGTATCAAAAATCATTCATTCAAAAATAAAATAAGAAAAGTCTGCAGCTTATAAGGTATTTTCTCTTCTTCTTTCCTCTTATTTTATAACACGTTATCAGCACAATCGATTTTTATTTAAGTTTTTCTTTAAAAAAATTATATATATTAAAATAATAATTATTATTATTATTATTATTTGATGATTGGAAGGCCAGAAGCCAAAATCATGGTAATACAAACATGATAATGGATTCTGCCAGAAGCCAAATCATGGTGAAATCATGATAATGCAAACATGATAATGGATTTTTCCAGAAGCCAAAATCTCGGTGATGCACACATGATCATGAAAGTGTCATCACCTTCATGCCTTATTTTAAGATTGGTGTTGATGATTCGACATGATGATGCCCGAAGCACTTACCTCATGTCAAAGGCATGAAACCACCACCTTGTGATTTAGATAGGAGGGTGGTATTTAATATTGTTTTATGTTTATACCAATATCAATTGTTTAAAATTCATATTATATTGAAGTTTTGTAATATGATCATAACCTGAAATTTTGAATCTTAATCTTAAAATTAGAACCCCCAGTTGTAATTATTGTGTTATTCTTTTATTTATTATGTTATTAGTTTTATATTTTTATTATTTTTTTTATAAGTCTGCTCTGTGGTTGCCATTAAATTGGACTATCCACGTCAGAAAATATTTACCACATTTTTTTAATTATTTACTTGATTTTTTTATTTTTTTTTTGCATAATTATGATAAGATATATGAGGTATATTATGACCTAAAGTTCTAAACTCATTAACTAATTATTAGATTAAAACATACAGTTTTAGATCTACAAAATAATTATAGAACCTGAAGTTCTATAAGTACACTACAATTAAAGAACCTGAAGTTCTAATCTCAATCAATTAGAGTTTAGATTAAAACTTGTAGTTTTAAATCTACCATAGAACCTGAAGTTCTGAATCTATAATATCATATTTATGAATATGAAGTTCAAAATATTGATGTTATCAATCAAAAATTACAGTTCTGAAATATAATTCCCTTTTAGGACCTGAGGTCAACGAATTATTTTTCAAGAGAACCTGAAGTTCCAAATATGTATGTGTAATTTTTGGTTTATACATATTTATGTGATGTTTTTAATTTTTGTATTATATTTTATTTTCTATTATATATTTATTTTTTTGAATTATATTATATATTTATGTGACATGAATTTTATTTTCAAGGTTATGGATCCTACAAATAAATTATCTGCTCAGGAAATTAAATGTGGGGATGTATGCTTGGCTGATAGTGCAACCACACTATCCTTCGAGATAGAAAATATTTCTTGGACGTAAAATTACGTGAAGGAAAGGTAAACACTATATCTGGTCCTGTAGACCTAATTGAAGGTTCTAGAAAAGCCATAATCTTATTAGCAAGTGAAACAAAATTATGCATTGAAAATACCCTATATTCAGGCAGGTCCGGTAGAAATCTGTTAAGTTTCAAGAAATGGGTATCATATTGAGACTTTAGATGAAAACAATATAGAATATATATGTATTACCAAAAACATTTCAGTTAAGAAATATATATTGGAAAAACTTCCGGCTTTCTCATCTGGATTGTATTATACAATCATAAATACAATAGAAAGTCATGTAATGATGAACCAGAAGTTCAATAATCCAAAGATGTTTATGTTATGGCATAATCGTCTTGGTCATCTAGGAGCTACGATGATGCGTAGAATAATTGAAAATTCTATTGGGCATAAATTAAAGAACCAGAAGATTCTATTGACAAATGAGATCAATTGCACTGCTTGCTCACAAGGCCAACTTGTGATACATCCACCTCCGTCTAAGATTACCTTTGAATCCCCATAATTCTTACAAAGGATTCAAGGAGACATTTTTGGACCAATACATCCAATAAGTGGACCTTTACGTTACTTTATGGTTTTAATTGATGCATCTGCACGGTGGTCACATGTTTGCTTGTTGTCCACACGTAACATTGTTTGAGCCAAGCTACTTGCCCAAATGATTAGATTAAGGGCACAATTCCCAGATTACCCAATCAAAACCATACGATTAGATAATGCTGGTGAATTTACATCCAAGATAGTTGATGAATATTGTACATCGGTCGGAATAGATGTTGAACATTATGGGTGATCACGATTTCGGGTCAAACCGCAACCCGACCAAAACCGCACCGACCCGAATCGCACCGCGTGGTTTGAAAAAAAAATTAAAAATGATTTCGGGTCAATCTGAACCGAACCGTAAATTTCAGGTCGGTGTGCGGTTTTGACTTAACTGCGACCCGGACCGCATAAAACCATAAATTTTGACGCAAATCGTGACCCGAACCGCCTAAACCGCCGACCCGCGTTCAAATTAGATATTATTTTATATTTTTTTCTTCTTTAACCATGAAATTTAAGATATTTGATGATCATATGACAATATGCAATGTATAAATGAAAATTAGGTATTTTTTCTCTTCAATTACTATGTGAAAACACATAAAATTTTCTTTAAAAAATTTATAATCCAAACCGCCGACCCAAACCACCCAAATTTGCTAAACCACCAACCCGAACCGTCGCAGTTTTCCTTATCAAATTTGTGATTTCGGTTTCTAACTTCCCAAACCGCCAACCCGCGTGGTTTGAAGTGAAAAATGAAAAAATCGACCCGAACTGCACCGTGAACATACGTATTGAACATCCAGTTCCACATGTACATACACAAAATGGATTGGCAGAATTATTGATCAAGCGAATTCAGGTAATGGAACGAATTTTATTGTTACAGACTCAATTACCAATTTCTATATGGGGTCATGATATACTACATGTGGCTGCATTAATTCGCCTTAGACCCACAACATATCATCAATATTCTCCAATCCAACTTATTCTTGGTCACCAACCATATATTTCTCATTTACGTACTTTTGGTTGTGATGTGTATGTTCCAATTTCACCCTCACAACTCACAAAGATGAGACCTCAACGTCGTTTGGGGATATATGTTGGTTTTAATTCACCTTCCATTATTAGATATTTGGAACCCTTAACGGGTGGTATTTTTACCGCATGTTTTGCGGATCGTTATTTTGATGAGATAATTTGTCCACCATTAGGGGAAAAGAAAGAGCCTCCAGAAGTAAGGCATGAACTTTCTTGGAAAGTTCCTACCATGTCTCATTTAGATCCTCGCACCAGCCAATGTGAAAATGAAGTGCAGAGGATAATCCATTTGCAAAAAATTACAAATCAATTACCAGATGCATTACAGATGCTGCAAAAGTAACCAAGTCACATATACCAGCTGCTTATACACCAGCCTGGGTGGTTACTCCTGTTGAACAATCCAATGTAAAAGCAGCTAATGAATCATCTATTGCACGTCAGAAACTTGGTAGGCCACTTAGTTCTAAAGATACTATTCCTCGGAAGAGAAAAATGAGAGATCTTGATCCTATTGAAAATAATGCTCGAGCAATGACTATACCCACATCTTCTCAATTCCCAGTTCCAAAAGAACTGATAGTCCCTAAAGAGGTTCAAAATTTCAAAAATGAGGAAAAGACTTCAAATTATACTTATACAAGAGAACTGTGGGATAGAAAGGAAATAACCATCGACAATGTATTTTTATATACAGTAGCTACTGAAATTACAAATGATTTTGAACCTCAAACTGTCGATGAATGTAGACTAAGACACGATTGGCCTAAATGGAAAGAAGCAATTCAAGCAGAATTGACTTCTTTAGCCAAACGTGAAGTATTTGGACTCGTAGTCCAGACATCTGAAGATGTCAAACCTGTTGGTTACAAATGGGTGTTTGTACGAAAGCGTAATGAACATAATGAAATCATTATATATAAAACGTGAATAGTTGCACTAGGTTTCTCACAGAAACCAGATATTGACAATGAGGATACGTATTCTCCTGTGATGGATACCATTACCTTTCGATTTTTAATCAGTTTGGCAGTCTCTGCAAGACTAGAGATGTGTTTTATGGACGTAGTGATAACATATTTATATGGGTCACTTGACACTGATATTTACATGAAAATCCCCGAGTGATTGAAGATGCCTGAAACATATAAATCAAAGGATCGTAAACTATATTCAATCAAGTTACAACGATCTTTATACGGATTGAAACAATCTTGACGCATGTGGTATAATCGTTTGAGTGAATATCTGATGAAAGAAGGATATATAAATGATCTTATCTGCCCATGCGTATTAATTAGAAAGTCTAAAACTATATTTTCCATTATAGAAGTATATGTCGATGGTATGGACTTAATTGGAACTCCTGAAGAGCTTATAAAAACTGCTGAATATTTGAAAAGAGAATTTGAGATGAAAGACTTGGGGAAAATGAAATATTGTATCGGCTTGCAGATTGAGCATAAAACTAACGGAGTGTTTATCCATCAATCTGCATATATTGAAAAAATTCTCAATTATTTTAACATGGATAATGCTCATCCATCAAGTACTCCCATGGTAGTCCGATCTCTTGATCCTAAAAGGGATCAATTTCGTCCTAAAGAAGTTAATGAAGAGATACTTGTTCCAGAAGTACCATATCTTAGTGCAATTGGTACCTTGCTATATTTAACTCAATGCACTAGACGGTATATTGCATTTTCGGTTAATTTATTAGCAAGATTTAGTTCTGCGCCAACTCGACGACATTGGAATGGCGTCAAACATATCTTTCGTTATCTTCAATGGACTAAAGACTTGGGATTGTTTTATTAAAATGAGCTAACACAAAATCCAGGCATTGTTGGTTACGCTGATGTAGGATATCTCTATGACCCTCATAAGGCACGTTCATAAAAGGGTATGTTTTTACCTATAATAATATAGCAATTTCATGGTGATCTACAAAATAATCTTTTGTTGCTACCTCATCCAATCACTCAGAGATACTTGCACTACATGAAGCAAGAAGAGAATGTATATGGTTAAGGTCACTTATCCATCACATTCAGAGCACATGCAACTTAAATTCCGCCACATATATGTTGGGGTTTTGGGCAAAGGGCTCGGCTGAAGCGCTGTTCGGGTGAAATCATAATTTTAAAACTTTTAAAATTATCGAATAAATTATTCAATATCTAATATGAATAATTTATTCATATTTCACCTAAATATATTTATTATTCGATATCAAATAACGACATAAATAGTTAAGAAACATCGTGAAACTTTTACGAAAATATTTTTCGTCAAAATGGCATAAAACGCGTTTTTGACCGAACCGACCACCCAATACACATGAGGGCTGCCCAGGTCAACTCCAATAGTATTAGGGCAGTTCATGGGCTTCCCGAACAGTGACCAATTCACTGTTTGGGCAGCCGTCACCCGGTTGGCTCAAAAGTCACCCGGTAACGCCGTCGTTTTTGCCATTTTCGCATATTTCAAACTCCGAAATAATTTCCGGCAATTGTTCCAACACCCAAAATATATATAATATATTTATATGACATAATTTTCATCACCATATGAATATTTTTTCCATATCTGATCCAGAAAAAAAATATCAATTTTTCATGCTTTAATCCAACTTTTTCAACATTAATCAAATTAATCACAACACCAATCCAAGTCACCACCAATGAAGCACCCAAGAATGATTCTAGGAATTACAAGAGTGGTCATAATACTCTAGAATGGTAACTTATCATCAAATGATAAAATTGAATCAATATTACAATAATATCATCCAAAATAACTTCACACATGTACAAAGCCTTCCAATTCATCCTCCAAACCAAAAAGCCCCAAATTTATAGAAAGAAGAAACCCTAGTATCTCACTAGATCATCAAGAAATAAGAAAATATTTTATAAGCTTATGGATTTGTAGAATTACCTTTAATCCTTTAATTCCTTAGCTTTCTTTCTTGATTTTCTTCATTCTCCATCTTTAATCATCAAGAAATATTTGAGTGTTTTTGGTGATGAAAATTTCGACTATGGCTTCCTTGGAAGTAAAAAGAAAATTTTTTCTCTTTTAAATCCATTTTGCCGACTTACAAGGGTATTATGGTCATTTTTGTATTTTAATTTCATTAAATTAAAAACAAGATAAGATAAGCTCTAAGTTTGACAAATCAAATTTGAACACTTAAGCTTAAATAAAATATGCCACATGTATCAATAATAATTAAACATATTGCATAACATTTATGTAATATGAATATTATTTAACTATTCAAATATTTAACATTTAAATATCTAAATAATTAATTAATATAATTATTATTATATATGTATTTTTATTTACATTAAATAACAAATACATATATTCATGACATGTGTCAAAATCTCATTTGACAATTAATTAATGTGTATCTAATCAAATTATGTATCAAATACAAATACACAATAATTACGATTGACAAAAAATGCCCATATGCATGTGTTTTCGTTTAAACCGTTTAAACGATTCGAATTAACTCATTTAATCCGATGAAGTATTATGAATAATTTATATTATTCATAGTGTGTTGCCAAGTGCTCAACGAGTACACTTCATATAGTGGGACTCTCTAAGTTTAGGTTTATCTGTCACGAAATCTAATTTCGTGTCCATAATTCACCCACTCATGAATTATGATGATCACATAATCTCGCTAAACTATACAAGTCGAGGTCATTGCATACGTATAATCCCTCCGTCACAGGCTATCCATATTATACTTGGGATATGGATAAAAACGTCAAATCCTTATAGTATAATATAGTTGACTCTCAAATTTACGATCTCTAAATAACACTCGAAACTGATTTCTGAAGTTATACCACGGCCATAGATTTATACTATACTAGATCGCAAACATGTGCAGGATGCCTATGCCCTGTACACATGAATGACAGATTTATCTTGATACGCACTGGATATCATGAGCATCAGTCCACACCCAACGAACAGGCGGAGGTCTGATCTAAATAGATCGGTGACGTGACTGCCATCAAAGTGTGGAGGATAACTCATATATCCACTGTGGTATCTCAAGTCGAATGATCATTATGCTCTCTCAACTCGAGAAGATTCCTATTGACGTTAGTGTACCATCTATTAGGAAATCTTCAGTGAGTCGTTCAGTGTCTATCAAATAACACCTACATGTCTATACGAGTCTCCTGAGACTCATGGTTCATTGGGATAAACCATCAGACCAAGTCACGATATATGACATGTACTGGTCTCAACAGATTTTACTAACCGACCCGTGTTAGCAAATCTTGACCAGAATTTTATTTAAGGATATACAACTTATAGTGACGCTTTCCCAATGTCAATTACAAACTACGTTGTAACTGCGCACTATATTGTAATCATAGGGTCTTTGTCTAATATACATGTATCACTAAATCATATTTAGTTTCAATTTAATCATAATTATATATCTAATCGTAATTAGATTGAATATATATATATATAAGACAAGAGGTGCTACCATTAAATAAGTAATATTATGGAAAAATGAATTGTTCGTATTTATGAATCAGACATAAATACGATCCGGATTGGCACTCTAAGCACCAACCCTAACAATATATTCCAACAGTGATATATGAAGATAATGCTGCATGTATTGCACAAATCAGATGGGGGTACATCAAGGGAGACAGAACCAAGCACATCTCACCTAAATTCTTCTATACTCATGAGCTCCAACAGAGCAAGCAAATTGATGTCCAGCAAATAAGATCAACCGATAATTTTACAGATTTATTTACAAAAGCTTTACCGACATAAACATTTGAGAAGCTTGTATATAGTATTGGCATGCGTCGACTTAGTAAATTATCTTGATGATATCTTTCTTCAGGAGAGCATATTCATTGACATGACACAAGTGCATTGTACTATTTTTCCTTCGATCAGGTTTTGTCTCACTGGGTTTTACTGATAAGGTTTTAATGAGGCAATGTTATTCCGTCAATAAGTCAAACAAACTATATAAGACTAAAGTAGTTGGGCCCAAAGGGGAGTGTTATAATTTGTGATGATCTCAACTACTTCATCTTTATCTTGTAATTTATTTTATTATTTTATAATTTATCCCACCATAACTTCTCTCTCTAAATATAGAGGAATCTCTTTATAGTTTTGTATCAAAAATCATTCATTCAAGAATAAATTAAGAAAAGCCTGAAGCTTTCAAGGTATTTTCTCTACTTCTTTCCTCTTATTTTATAACCAACATTCTTGGTAAAAAAATTTATTTATACAACGATTTATTGCTAAAATGAATTAAAATGACATTTTAAAAAATATATGTGGGAAATTTGAGTTCCTTTTTATTACTTTCAAACTACAAGGATAGATTTGATAATTACCTAACGTACCGGATAACGGTTTCTATAACTAACTGTTTTTAATCAAATAAATAAAAATTGATTTAACAGAGCATTTTCGTTCCCGATTTTGATTCCAAAGGTTGAGTTTTGAAAGCTGAAGCATTAAAACCTGTAAATGACAATCGCTGTGAATGCAAAATCCAGGCTGCAGTTTACAATCCCAATTTACAAAAAAGCAGCAGAACAAAGCTGCTTAGCTCTACTCCAATCCTGCAACAGCCTCCCAAAACTCGCCCAAATCCACAGTCACATTCTCAAATTGGGTCTCCATCCAAAAAACATAGTTCTCACCAAGTTCACTGCCTCATCCTCCGATCTCAACGCTACAGACTACGCTTCATCCTTGGTATTTTCACCGGAATCTGATACCCGTCTCTACGATACATTCCTATTCAACACTGTAATAAGAGCTTATGCTCGGACTGTCAATTTGAAAACTAAATCTATTGAGTTTTACAATCTCATGCTTGAATATGGAGTTTTGCCTAATAAATTCACATACTCATTTGTTCTTAAGGCCTGTGCTGGCATTGGAGGGTTGAATTTGGGCAAGGCGGTACATGGGTGTGTGTTGAAACTTCAATTTGGTGATGATATTCATGTGCAGAACACTTTGGTTCATATGTATGGAAGCTGTAAGTTGGGAGTTGAGTTTGCTCGTAAAGTGTTCGATGAAATGTCTGAACGGGACTCTGTTTCGTGGAATGCGATGATTGGTGGGTATGCGCGTTTGGGATTGTCTACTGATGCTATAGATTTGTTCAGGGAGATGCAGAATTCCGGTGTTTGTCCAGATGAGATCACTATTGTTTCGGTTTTGTCTGCGTGTACTGACTTGGGGGCACTTGAGGTTGGCAAGTGGGTTGAGTCTTTTATTGAGAAGCAGAAGGTTAATAAAAGCGTGGAGCTTTGTAATGCCTTAATTGACATGTATGCGAAATGTGGTGATGTTGATAAAGCTTTGAACTTGTTCAAAAAAATGAGTGAGAGGACTATTGTTTCATGGACTTCTGTGATTGCTGGTTTTGCAATGCACGGTCGTGGTTTGGAGGCTGTGGCTTTATTTGAGGAAATAGTAGGATCTGGGGTGTCTCCTGATGATGTTTCCTTTATTGGATTGCTCTCTGCTTGCAGTCATTCTGGGTTGGTTGACAAAGGCAGGGAATATTTGATTCAATGGAAAAGGATTTTGGCATTAAACCTAAAATAGAGCACTATG
The DNA here is from genome assembly GCA_019454045.1 of Zanthoxylum bungeanum. Lineage (NCBI taxonomy): Eukaryota > Viridiplantae > Streptophyta > Magnoliopsida > Sapindales > Rutaceae > Zanthoxylum > Zanthoxylum bungeanum. The sequence goes on from SKCR01035182.1 coordinate 75,004, forward strand.
GATGCATGGTGGACATGTTATGCAGAACTGGTCGAGTTAAAGAAGCATACGAGTTTATTAAAAAGATGCCCATTGAGGCAAACCCAATTATTTGGCGGATGTTGATTAATGCTTGTTGTGCCTGTGGAGAACTCGAGCTTGGAGAGAGCATCGCCAAACAACTAATTGGAAATGAACCCATGCACGAGTCCAACTATGTACTACTTTCCCACATATATGCGAAAATGTTACGATGGGAGAAGAAAACCAAGATTAGAGAGGTGATGGACAAAAGAGGGATGAAGAAGATACCAGGAAGCACAATGATTGAGTTAGATAATGAAATTTATGAATTTGTGGCTGGCGATAAGTCACATCATCAATCAAAAGAAATATATGAGATGCTGGATGAAATGGGAAGAACGATGAAGAGGGCCGGATATATACCAACCACATCAGGGGTGTTGCTGGACATTAATGAAGAAGATAAGGAAGATTCTTTAAATAGGCATAGCGAAAAGCTGGCAATTGCTTTTGCCCTTTTGAAAACACACCCGGGGACTCCTATAAGAATTGTGAAGAATTTGCGAGTTTGTAATGACTGTCACTCTGCGACTAAGTTCATCTCTAAGATCTATAATCGGGAAATAGTGGTGAGGGACCGGAGCCGCTTTCACCATTTCAAGGACGGATTTTGTTCATGTAGAGATTTCTGGTGACAAACTAATCAAACTATCAGGACTATTGATATATTTATTGAAGCTAGATAGAAAATCACATGATAGTTAGTTATAGATGGTTTGTTCGTGCCATGATCATTCACCAGAAAACATAGCTGGTGCCTTATTTTGTTTAAGGCAGGAAGTTAGACCACCTGTTCAAGTTTTTCTTTTTCCTCACTTCCAATTGAACAGGGTATTCAAGACAAAATGGTTTACGAGGATTGTCTGTAAATGATCAAAGATCCTGGCTAAAACTTTGATGGTGGATGGTGCTAGCAAGACCTTGTCTATAGTTATGCTTCCTTTGTATCTTATTCTTTCTGCAATTGCTTTTATGGGTAGTGCTAGAAGTACACCCGCTGGATGTTTTACAGTTGGGTAAGATTTATTGGAAACAGAATGCACATTACAACATTTTTTATTCACAATTATTGGATATATGAAACTGGACAGAGTTCACTGCATTTGTGATGTGGACCTGGAGAACTGGGAACTTGTCTAATTCTCATAATGTGCTGCAATCTTTTTATTGGATACGTACAATGAATGGAAATAGTTATTGGGTAATCTTGACTACAACTTCAGATAAAATCTCGTCCGAATCAAGATTCATGATTTGAAAATACACCTGAAACTGTACATGATCGATCCATTTTACCATGTGACTGTTGATAATTATGGGTTATGGCTTTTTTGTTATGTGCTTGTACTGCTCATATGCTGGCTAGCTAATCTGTCAAAGCGCAGATTCTGCAGATTTGTCAAGGGTTCTCAAAGGAGCTTTAAGGAAGAGAGTTGAGTTATGTCTGGTAGGGTTATTTAGCAGCTTTGCTATGGAAGCTAAGGTGATTTTACCCTACATACAGCTATTTGATGAAATATTTATATTACTGTAGGCGAGGTACAGAAATCGGCGACGCTGTCCTGGGCTCGCGGTCCGTCGGGAGTACAGAGTAGCCCGCGGGACTAAACTGGAAAAATAAAATGGAGTCGCCACCCAGTGTGAACTGAGAAATGATTTAAGGCCGCACTCACCCGCAAGGGAAGACTTCAAACCGTTGGGTTCGGAATGGTCTCTTACTTATGCCAATTGTAATGAAAGGATTTATGCGATAATATAACCAAGTCTCATACAACACATGCAAGATAATTTAAATAAACACACGAATTCGCACACCCATAAACGTATTGAACAATGAAGCGCAATAATGTAACTAACAACAACTATAAAGACATTAATAACAAAAGCGAGCATATAATCTCATGAATCATATCAAATGAATAAATGTGGGAACATAAACAATTAATAATGGTAAAAACGTCGATAATGAAATGATATGGTCAATTATGTAATGCGAAGGAAATGACTAAATAAGCAAATGTGCACGAAATATGAGGAAAAGAAGTCGATCCACTGCATGCATATTCGTGGAGCGTTTGATAACGCGTTCGAACGGTAAACAAAATGCATGCGTTCGAGTAGCGTTCAGAAACACGTTCGAACGAAAATGAGACAGATTGCATACGTTCGTGTAGCGTCCGGAAACACGTTCGAACGGACCGAGGCAGAATGTATACGTTCGTGTAGCGTTTGATAACGCGTTCGAACGAGGTTACCAAAATGGTATTTGAAATGACACAAACACATGCGTGAATAACAAATAAACAATAATATAGGACCTCATATGCCCGATTGAACATATCTCAAGTTTAATCGAACGTACTTCGTTCGGCGCGGCAAAACATCGTGGTAAAGGTAGCCTTTAGGCTTTTTATCCCTCAAATGGAGGACCTTTAATCCACGTGATTAGCCCATGCGCCCTAGATTACAATGCATGAATAAACAAATAAATGATACGGGACCTCGTATGCCTGATTAAACATATCTCATGTTCAATCAAACGTACTTTGTCCGGCGCGGCAAAACACAGTGGTAAAGGTAGCCTTTAGGCTTTTTATCCCTCAAATGAAGGACATTTAATCCGACGTGATTAGCCTATGCGCACTAGATTACAATGCATAAATAAATAAACAAGACAATGTCATGCGGAAAATGAATAACGGAATAATAAATGCAAACAATGAATGAACGCAAAATTAAACAACTAAATGAAACACGTGCTTGGAAGTTTCTCAAGCGATACGTGGAGTTGTATCCCAAGTACAGACCGCACTACCGTCCATTCGATTCGGCTACGGAATTTATGTATGGGTTTCCATCCGATATATACCGCGAGAGATAGCACAAAATCATTCATCCAATAATAGTAATACTCATGAACCATCGAGATGCATGCAAAGAAATTATAATAAACAACCGAAAAGATGAACGAAAATAAACAGGGTGCCCTCAGGTCTTACCTTTTAAGTCGCTTCTTGGAAGTGCGTTACGTTACGTCATCGTCGGAAGGGTTAATGCTCCGCAACTTTTCCGGTTCGCTGGTTCAATATTTTCTTTCGCTGTTTTGGGGTTTTTCGGGGATTGGTATTGGGGTTATTTTGCTGCTATTTTGGGGTTGCTTCGGGGAATGTTTTGGACTGTTTTGGTTTTGTTGTTCGGTGAGGAGCTTGTTCACGTTGAACGTGGGCGCTGAGTCCGTGTAAGGTGTGTGTGCGTGACTTGGGTTTGTTTGGCCAGTAGGTGCGTGTATGAGGTGTGTGTTTATGGCTTGGTTGTGCGGTTTTTTTTTTGTTAAGGCAGTGGCTGTTGAACGTGGCTTTTTTTTGTTTGACGTTATTTTTGGCTGGAGGTTGGAGGCCGTTAATTTAGCTTAGGGGTTTGTTTGTTTGTTACTAGCTATGTATTTGCTGTGTGTGAGGTCTGTGGTGTGGTTGTTTGGCTTAGGTTTTTTGTTGTTGCTTTCCTTTGATGGAAGATTAATGTTTTGACTTGGCTTTGTTATTTAATTCTTCGGTGGGGGCTGTTAGTTCTTGTCTATTTGTGTTTTTTCGAGTGGGTGTTAGGTTTCTTCATTTTTGTGTTTGTCGAGTAAGGTTGAGAGAGAGAGGATGAGGTAGTGATTTTGTCCTTTGAGTTGGCCCCCCCGAGAGAGTGTTTCTGACTATGGTTTTTTTTATAGAGAGATAGGAAGAGAGAGAGGGCGTGAGAGTGTAAAGAGAGAGGATTAGGGTTTGTTACTTTCATGCATGCCGAGAGAGGGAGCAGGTTCTTAGAGTTTGTTTTATATTTGTTTTGGTTGTCGTCTAAGTGAGAGAGGATGTGAGAAGTGAGCTCCAGGGTTTGGTTTGTGTGCCTTTTTAAAAGAGTGGGCTAGGGTTTCCTTGCATGGGATTTCAATAAGGAAATGAATCAAGTAATAAAGGGATACATTAAGTTATTAAGGGAAATAGATCATGTAATTTTGGTGGGGGTATATTTAATTAAATTATTTAAGAAAGAATTTGTGTATTTTTTGTGGGGAATATCTTTGATTGGGAAGGTGGTTGGATTTGATTGGATTTAAATCTTTGGTAATTAGGAGTGTGATTTATTTAGATTAGGAAGGGGATTTATTTAATTAGGAAGGGGATTTGTTTTGATTTTAATTGGATTTGATTTAATTTAATTGGATTTAATTTAATTTGTGACATGTGTTTTAAATGTTTTAATTATTTTTGGATTGGGTTTGGGCGAAATGGGCTTTGGATGGGTGCGGGGATTTTGGGCCGAGGCTTAATGTTTTAAAACAGAGATTAATCGGGCGAACCCGAGGCCAATTAGCGATTTAAATTTGTTGATGTAATTATTTCTTGAATTTTTTTCCTTTCCGACGTCTGTTTCCCGCGACTTCCGCAACTTATCGGGTAGTGCCTCTATACGAGGCTCATCATTGGGCTTATATGCAAAAATGCAGTGTCTACAGTCGCCCCCACTTTGATGAGACTTGTGCAGTGTGTGACAGTGACAATCCTATCAAAGTCATACATGCATTTTTTACTTACCTGGCTCGCCAGCTGTTGCCGAACTTTTCAGTTGTTCTGAGATGCTTTAAACTGAGTTGATCTGGTGGTGAGGTTCTTCGACCCCTGGGCTTTGTTCCCGAACCACCGAGTGAGTTGCTTTTGATTTCTGGGCTTTGTTCCCAAACTGAATTAAATGGATGGCGAGGTGTTTTGACCTATGGGCTTTGTTCCCGAACCATCTCTGGGCTTTGTTCCCGGACTGTGTTGACTGTGGGCTTTGTTCCCCAGCTGCTGAATGTGGGCTTTGTTCCCTGGGCTTTGTTCCCGAATTGTGTAGAGAGTGGGCTTTGTTCCCGAACTGTGTTGAGAGTGGGCTTTGTTCCCGAACTATGTAGATTATGGGCTTTATTCCCGAGCTGTAATGAATGTGGGCTTTGTTCTCTGGGCTTTGTTCCCGAACTGTGTAGAGAGTGGGCTTTGTTCCCGAACTGTGTTGAGAGTAGGCTTTGTTCCCGAATTGAGATGAGAATGGGCTTTGTTCCCTGGGCTTTGTTCCCGAACTGTGTTGATTGTGGGCTTTGTTCCCGGACTGTGTTGAGTGTGGGCTTTATTCCTTGGGCTTTGTGCCCGAACTGTGTTGGTTGTGGGCTTTATTCCCGAACTGAATTGATTGTAGGCTTTGTTCCCGAGCTGTACTGAATGTGGGCTTTATTCTCTGGGCTTTGTTCCCGAACTGTGTTGATTATGGGCTTTATTCCCGAACTGAATTGATTGTGGGCTTTGTTCCCGAACTTATGTTGATTGTGCGGGCTTTGTTCCCGAACTGAATTTATTGTGGGCTTTATTCCCGAACTGTGTGTCTTGGCCACTTTTCTTCAAAACCTGTGAACAAAAACAAGACAAAGATTGTGTGCATGTGACGTGTATGCATGTATGCATGGATGTATTTCCTATTCCGATGGGTTAGGACTTCCTTGTGCTCTTTGGTGCCATTTGTCTACAAATGTCTCTGGTCGCCCCTGGGTATGCTTATAACTTCCTTCCGCCGGTTCTTTTCTGGTGATTGTTCAGTTCTCTTTTGTCTCATGGCTCAAGTTCATGTCATATCCCTTATTCGCGGGGTAGTAGACTAGTCATCCCCAGACTTGATTTAGCTTTATGCTCTCTACTGTTTGCACTAGGTCAAGGTGGACCATGTGGTGTGACATTCCATATCATCATACTATATTACATGCTACGAAATAGTCCCAATAGTTACACATATTATTGCCCTCAAAGAATGCCTGGTATTGAAACCAGAGAACCTTCAAAACATTCAATGCAACTCAAATCTAAGTCTTTTGATAAATAATCTAAGCCAGACTCAAAGTGTGTGTGTGCAAAGGTTCCTTTGCAGATTCATCCCAGGTAAGCCAACTCAATGATTTCGTCAAAAAATTAGGATCGATGGGTCAAACCAACCTAGATGTCTCAATTATGCCCTGCAGTTGCTTTTCTGTTCTCAATGTGGTATGGTTTTCTTTCTCTTTTTTCTTTTTTTTTCTTTTCGTTTTGAACTTCTTTTTTTTCACACACCTACCCTTTAAGGTAGCATTTCTCCTCCTGGTGGTCCTAATACTCGCCCATGGGTAGCTTCACGCTTATCGGTTATAGGTGGTTTAATTCTTTTCTTTAGAGACTTCTCTTTTATTTTCAACCATACCACACATCATAACACAAGTAAATTAGGATAGACATTTAGGCAAACGGTCATTCACCGACCTACAATTTCTTCAACTAGTCACTTTGCTAACTACTCAGGGTTTCACTGCTAAGAATCATAATCAAGTACTTACGAGTCTAACATAGATCAATTACTCAAAGTATCAGATAAAAGAACATCAGGAGTTTATCGTTTCTAAGATTTCTCCCTAAAGCAAAAATTTGCATCATTGGATTTATGCCTAACTATTAAGGACTAAAAAAAACAAACAACTTTTTTTTTTCTTTTTTTTCCTTTCTGAAGGCCCCCCAATGGTCTTTCTATTCTTGCCATAAAGTTTTCTGTTTCTCGGCTTCCTTTTCCCGGATATCCCTGTTTGCTAAACTCTTCTTGACAAGTCTAAGTTTTTCCTCCAACCCAACGGATATCTATGATGGCTTTTAACTATGAGTCATCATGGTACATGTATGCGTGCGATGCATGAAATATATAAAACGTGTGTGGTAATCAAACAGAATATATTTTTCCGACTTTATTTCTCTCATACTCGTGGTAAGCCTGTTTTTGGTTCAAGATGCGGCTCATTCTATGCACCGATGCAAGGTACACAAAATCGCTCTATCCTATGCTACGGGGTGAACCTCGGCTACCTTGGTCCCTTTCCATCTGTAAAAGACAAAGACCGCCCATTAACAACAACAACGGACCCTATTATGGGATCACGCCATTGTCTAGAAACGACGAATTGGGCTTTCGGCAACCGTGGTCATGAGGATGAATTTAAAAGCGTCCAAAAGTATACAAACATGCCATAACAAGGCGTATCCTTTCTGGATGAAAGCCAGTGCGGATATCAAACTCATACTTCTAGCATATT
>SKCR01035183.1:0-82100 GCA_019454045.1 Zanthoxylum bungeanum
TCATTGATGATACCATTAATTCTTTAGCATGTGTTGTAGCCTAGTTCAGTTGCTTACAGAACTATTCCTAATCCAATTAGGATTATTAAGATCCAAAGTGCTTCTATTGCTGCCTCAGCTGCAGCAATATTCCGCTTTTGTTGTTTATTCGGCAACAGAATCTTGCTTGGAAGCTTTCCAACTCACTGTTTCGTTATTCAAACTATATAGTACATATATTACGACTTAATGTCGTTATTGTTGATTAGGAAACTTGCAGCAGTGAACCCAGTCACTTCAAGTTCTCCATCTCCATAGTTTAAGCAAGCATCTTTAGTTCATCTAAGATACTTAAGGATGTTCTTAATCATCAATCCAGTGACTATCACTTGGATTGGCCAGATTGTGACTCCATATGCTCAAAGCATATGAGACACCAGGTCGCGTACATATATTTCAATGTACGAGTTCTCGGAGAGTGTCAACAACTTTTAGATTTATCCCTGTAGATCCTTATTCCTAGAATAAAGGTTGTCTCTCCCAAGTATTCTACGGAGAATTTTCTTGAAAGCCAATCTTTCACCGATTGTATTATGGGAATGTCATTTCCAAGAAATGATATATCATTATTATTTAGGACAGTCACTGTCAGTGCGCTCCCACTAACCTCCTTATATACACAAGAATCATTTTTGTTTTGAATTAAATCACATACCATTATGATTACATCAAAACGATAGTTCCAAGAACGCAATGATTGCTTCAATCCATAAATGGATCGAATTAACCAGCAAACCTTGTTTGCTCATTTTGGTACGACAAAACCGTCAGGATGTTATAAACATCCTCCAAAAGGTTTCCGTTTAAGGAAAACGATTTTGACGTTCAGCTACCACATTTCATAAATGAAACATGCAGCATTAGCAAGCATTATCCAAATGGATTTAACCATGGCAACTTTTAAAGGTTTCGTCGTAATCGACACAATGTTGATAACGATACCTTTTCGCTACAAGCCCAGCTAAGTACGTTGGTTGTTGCCATCCATGCATGTCATCCTTGAAGACTTATATAGTACCAATAGGCACAATGTCTTCTGGTACATCAACCAGTGTCCAAACTTGGTTGGTATACATGGAATCCATTTCGGACATCATGGCACTTTGCCATAATAGGGAGTCGATACCTTGTATCACTTCCTCATACGTAGTCAGTTCGTATTCCTCAATAATATTGACATCTTTACGAGGTGAGATCAGAAATCCATATCTCCCAGATTGTTTTCTGACTCTCTCCGACTTACGCGGTTCTTGTGTATTCGAAGATTGTGGTATAGTTTCATCCTTGATGAATTGTTTGTGTTCCATTAAGGAATCGGTGCCTGGAATAGTATTACTATGATTTTCATCGAGTTTTACTTTCCTCCCACTTACCACTGCATATAGGTATTCCTTTTAGGAAAACCGCATGGCCAGCAACAATTACATTGTTCTCTTGTGAGTTGTATAAGTACTATACTTTGGTTTCCCTAGGATAACCTACAAATTGGGCACTTATCCGATTTGGGTTCTAGTTTGGTATCATCCAAACATATGCCTAGCATTCCCCAATCTTCAGGAATGAGAAAACCTTGTTCATATCTAATATGAAGTCTGTCAAACATATTTTTATGGAACCTTATTCAAAATAAGTTTTGCACTGTTTAATGCATATCCCGAGAAGGAAAATGGTAACTGAGAGCGACTCATGATTAACTTTACTATGTCCAACAAGGTTCGGTTTCTCTGTTCGGACACACCGCTCAATTGAGGTGTTCCGTTAAGAGTCCACATTGAAAGAATACTATACTCTTTTCAAGTAATTGAGAAACTTATAGCTTAAGTATTTTCCATCATGGTCTAACCGTGATGGTTTTATACTTTAGCCGATCTGTTTGTCTACTTCGTGTCGAAACTCTTTGAATTTATCAAAAGTTTCCGATTAATGTTTCATAAGAAACACATAACCATAACGCGATGCTACATCCGTAAAGGTTATGAAGTGTTCATATCCACCTCTAGCCTAGCTAGATATGGGCCCACTTACGTCACTATGAACGAGGGCTAACAGATCAGTGTCACTTGTACTTTTACCAAGTAAAAGGTGTTTTAGGCACTTTGCCTAATAAACTAGATTCGTAGACATTATTTGAATAGAATAAAATAAAATTTGTCCTAGTACCCACTCTTCAAAAGTGTGGATATACGAGTTTTGTTTAATGTGTCTCAGACAACAATGCCACAAATAAGTCTCATCTGATTAATCAGTTTGAGCTATTTGTTTGTCATGTTATACGTTTGAGATTCATTTATATTCAAAATATAAATACTTTTATTCACATCTAATGTGTTTATCTTAATATCATCTTATAAAATAAAACACTTTAGTGTTCTAGAATATAAAGGTATATTAGCAACAGATTAAACTCTGATATAGAGATAATGTTTCTAGTCAAACTAGTTACATTTTAACAGTTTCCTAATTTAAGTACATGCCCGAAGGGTAGTTCCTAAACTTAGGACTCTACGGTTAAAACAGCGACTCTCGTCCTGTTTCCATTTCGCAGATCAATCTCAACTGAAGTCAGTATCCTGCTAATCAGCAGATTCTGCACATCAGTATATATCTATGTACAATACTTAGTATCAAAATCCAATTTTGAAACTAAAAGTGAACATGTTTATGACAAACATGTTTGAAGACGGAGCCTTGCCCCTCTTCACTTCCTTCATATCTGCCTTGTCCATACGGCAGTCACGCTTCCAGTGACCCCGTTTGCCACAGTTTAGGCAGACATCTTGGGATATGTCATTTGTCTTCCTAGAAGACTGTGATGATTTTGCCTTTCCCCTCTTTTAGAAGCTCTGGCTTTGCCTCATTGAGCATAGCCATCAACTCTCCAAGAGTTTACTCTTGGTTCATAATGAACCTGCCTCAGCTTTCGGGTAGAGACTATAAGATCAAATCTTTGGTAGTCTCGGCCACGTAGGTAATGCCCAGCTAACCTAGCTGATCGATGTCAGCAATCATCTACGACACCTAGTGCTCGATAGATGTACCCTCTGACATACACGAGCTAAAGAGCTTCTTATGCAATTTGTACTTCTAAGATCTAATCAATGAAGATCTTTAATTTCATCATCAGGGTTCAATGATCTAATCCTTAATTCTGACGACGAAATTAAAGAGTTATTGCGGTAAGTATAATGGATTGAGCACTAAAGTTATCATCACATGAATCTTCCAAAGATCATGTTCTACTATTTGCTCAACTCCGGGCTTAGGCCCAAGAGGTTTTTCTATCAAATAGAATAACTTCTTAGTTCCCATGACTATCCTGAGGTTTTATTCCCAATCTGAAAATTAAAGCCGTTTAAAGACATTTTTACCCAGGTTAATGTTCTAAACGCTAATCTTTCAGTTATCTTGATTGCTATAGTCTAACTATCCAATCAACGATTTCAGGTACTATTGAATATAATGATTACTATAGTCTAACTATATAATCAACTATAATTTAATTATTTAAATTCAAATATATTGATTACTATAATCCAATTATATAATCAACTATAAATGAATTAGTTTGAATACAATCCAACTGTTAAATTAAAACAACGATTAAATATTAGTCCAACTAATATATTAATTAATTATTGACGAAAAATGAAATGAGCGCGTATTGGCAAGTATCTAAACGAAATTGCAAATTTAATACTTGCCTCCCACTATTTTTCGGCAAGCCTCTAACCCTCTGTTGAGTACTCGGGAAACCTTGTTTCCTAGTGGGCTAGGATCCCGTTAAATAACACACAACCTTGAGTTTGGCCAACAAGCTGTATGATATTTAATTAGGTAGATCTCTAAGATCAATTGGATCTCATCCAATTCTTAGATCCATTAGGTGGACATCCAAGTCCGAAACATATATCTTATATATGCCAATATATCTGTTATATTCCCTAACCTTTTTCCTCTGAATCAACTAAGCCTTGGCTTTGGCACAACAAACTTAATGATTCCAGTTAAGCGGGACCCATTGACCTTGGAAAGCTTCGTAATCAATGTCGATGGACAAGAAGTGATCTTGACTTTGGCCAACAAATCACAACTTGGACAAGACATACGATATGGAACAAAGCCTTCATGATTCAAACACATCCGCGATGGACAAAGGTCTTGACTTTGGCCAACAAACCAATGCCAATCTTGGATCTTGAGAATGAATCATTCAATGGAAGGAAAAATGCTTAATATATGTTGAGGGTTTTTCGCGTAATTGGCAACCAATTAATTATCTTTGATTAGGTCTCATCTTACACCCTTAAGCATGCATTCTAAAAGCATAATAAGGCGCGATAAATAAATTAATAATGATATGCGGATGGATATTTAAAACAACTTGTTCCTAGAACAAATCTCTCCATTTCCTCTCTCCCGCTAGCACAAATCTTACTTCTACCCGATTACATAACACTTCTAAAGAAACCTCAATTACATTGAGGGGAATATGTGAGAAGAGAAATACAAAGAGTCAATAGGTAATAGGCTGGACATGCATGTCCAATTTAATAAATTCTAAATTTATTACAACAATTTCCAAAATTGCCCTCACCCATCTAATATCCATCCGATATACATTATTCATACATCACATCCATGTATTCACACAAAGTATATTATCAATCAATCTAATCCAATTAATTAATCTGAAATTAATGACCATCCAATGTTCAAACAACGATTTGATTTGCGCGAGTCCGACTCGTTTAAGAATAAGTACTCAAAGTACGAATTCTTGAATTATATTAAACTACAACATTAAATCCAATTTAATTTGTATTCAATACTAATTCTTTATTTAATTCCAAATTAAATAATTACACTTTATTAATGAGCTTTTACGACTTAGATACTAAATCTAATCATTACGGGTCTCAAAGCCCAATTAACATCCAATGTCAATTTAATTAAAGTCCAATGGGCTTTCAATTAATTTATAAGGCATGGACTTTGGCAACCAAAGCCTAATAAGGAATCACCATTTTGCCTAAAATCAATTTAGGCCTATTAGGCCCAATTAAAATTTTAAAGGCCCATTTAATTATATTTGGACTTTATGGATATGGTTTTGGGCCCAATTGGATCCAACCAATTAACCTAAACCATACTTGGCCCAACCAAGCCCATTAAGCCCAAATACAACTTTATTAGCCCAATTCCAAATTTAAGCCCAATTAATTTAATTACAATATTCCAACTATCACAATTAAATCAATTAAAGTGTATAGCCATAATTAATTAACCAAATTAACATTTCCAAAATACCAATTTACTTAATTAATCATGCTAATCATCATCAACACATGTCCAACATTATTGAATCAAAAATCAACTCATTTCCATGCTAATTGGTCACGGTAATTTGGGGTTTTTCAAATCCGATTTCGATTTTAATCCAATTAAATCCTAAATCAATTTACCCAAAGTCTTTCAACTCATCCAATGATCAAAAAACAAAAATCACCATGACATTTAGGGTACCTAAACTTTCGGCCAAGCCTCAAATTTGGGGAAAAATTTATCCAATTCAATTTTCATCAAATTGATCATGCATAACACTATGTTATCATCATTCAAGCATATTCAAATAATCAATTTCATCAAAACATGCTCAAATCAATTTTACCCAAATTTTACCCTAAATCAAATTTCATGCTTAATCAAGGCTCTTGATACAATTGTTAGGTTTTCTAAGTTATCCCAAGATCAATTAAGCATATGAAAACATGTGAATACATCAAAGTAAAGTTACGGAATACTCACTTTGATCGGCTTTGCGATGCGAATGACAACAAAAAATTTCTCCTTCATTGAAGCTATCGGCCAAGCCCTTTTGTGCTCCTCCAAGATTCGGTCAACCTCCATGGAAATGATCTTCAAGCTCCAAACTTTGATTGTGGATTCCATGCTCAAGAGTTGGTTTCCCTATCACATTTGTTTGACCCATTGGATGTGCTAGCATCTTGGAAAATTTGCCACAAATCTTCCTTGTTCATCATTGTTGTTCTGGCAAAGAGAACCAAAAGAGAGAAAAAATTGGCCCTTGGCCGAATAGGAGAGAATGAGAGAAGAAGATGTGTAAGTTGTGTGTGTTGTTTCAAAAACAAGTTAAATGATATACCAAAATTAAATGAAATGGTATTAGTCATTCAAACCATCACACTTGAGTGTTTGGAAAGCAACCATCAAATCTCATTAACTTTCATCAACCAAAAGGTGATGTGATAGACAAGTGATGTGACATGATGTGACTAGTGGGCCCCAATTGATTCAAAATGCGAGTGGGCCCGCAAACACTCCCGGGATCGGGTTCGCTAATTCCGAATTAACGAATTTTCCGTTGCGACGTAATTAAATCAAATTTAATTAAATAATTATGCCTAGCAAAATTACTATTCACGTCGCTAACGAATTAATTCTAAATTAACTCGTTCGCCCGAATTAAAATTTAATTTTAATTTCGCGTCGAAATCTAATTTCGTTTAATATATCGAATATATTATTTTATCGATTAATTCCAAATTAATCGTTCTCTCTCTCTTTAAATAATATTTTATCCCAGATAAAATATCTCTGTAATTAATCCTAGATTAATTTTCTCTCTCAACTAATTAATCACAGATTAATTATGTGCGAGTCATACGTCATCGGTGAATCTTCGAGAAGCGACCCATGAGATCCCCGGATATGTTGGCAGTAAATCCGGTCGTTGGACTATCCGAACACGTACGTACCTAGTACTACATTTTTACCGATTTACAAGACATGGTTGGCTTCTAGCAAAGCACCGTGCCTACCCAATTCTCCATAAATATTCTTAAAGGAATATGTAATCTGTATCAGGCGTAGTATACGTCATATTGCGTATTGCGATCCAGTATCGGATGTCACGTGCTAGGTCTGGGGCTGGAATTGTGTCTGCCCCGTACGAAGCACATGTCGGATCTCTGGTAACTAGTCTCTTTTATCGGATAATCATGACCTAGTCATATTATCCCGATGACTGCAGTAAATAAGAGTATCAGTTTCGTATCCTACGTGACCATCATCTCCACTATGACTAGAGTGATACTTACATCTTGACATCACACCCAATACACTACGATTCTCAATATACCCAAAAGAGGCGTACACAGAACCGATTAAAGCCCTGGACGACCAAAACCAAAGTATATTGATTATCATAAGTATTAACGGTGCAAGTCTCAAGTTAAGACCAAATACACCTACCCTGATTCGGACTTCCATAGACACGTAGTCATACTACCAATGGAATTCCGAGAGGTCTATCCAGAGCGAAGCTGTTTCCGTACCATCGGTAAACACAACCTCCTATTACACTTGCATGAGTATCCAATACTCAAATATATGAGAACTATGTTGTTATGCTCTCATAACACGCACAAGTGCAATACTAGTCTATTTCGCATTATCGATGTCCAATCTCGATAATACTCCGACTAGGGATGTTTTAATGATTAAACCTTCATGGATTGATACTGTCTCATATCTTATCAATCCGGAACTAATCATATGGACTTTTATCATTTATATATCCCGGTAATCTAATTACAAATGATAAAAGAGCAATTTCCTTTGTCACATAGTTAATTTGTGCAACAACACCATGTCATGTACAAATAGTGATGTTATGGGTCATAATTGTCCAACAGCCACCACCTCTTGTTTGTGTTTTGTATTAATAAATTCTTTTTTGTTAACGGTGTTAAGTGAATGATGACGTCATATAAAGATATTTTTATCAAATCAATATATTATAGTAGTTCCTTGATACAAAATCGAAAGGTTAGGAGATGTATCGATATTATCACAATTCTTTGGTGGTGCAGAGCTAATATCTAAAAAAATTAAATAATTAATATTTAATAATGTGGATACTGGTTTTCGCCCGAGGTCCACAATCGAGAATTTATAGGTTGGGGGCATTAACGATCCTGCAAAACAAAGATGTAGAGTGAGCGGGAGTACTGCCCACCGGTGTGGTGGGTGCCGGGGGCACTCCGACGCCCAAGTCAGTAATGTGAACAAGTCGGATGTACGGAGAATAAGGCCTGAAGTTACCTCGGTCACCGTTTATTTGCCGTGAGGGCAGAGTATTACGATTTCTCTGATGACAGGGAGTCATGCTGTCTGATCTCGGATCCCCCTGTTTATGCCATGATTATTCTCTTTTATAGGCCAATCTGACATGGGGTCATCTCAATCTATTCTTCCCGTTGGATGTGTTAATGATGAAGTTTATGACTGTAACTGTCGATTTAATGGAGTTCATTACTGAAGGCGTTATCCCAATTTAATTACTGATGAATCTGTTTGCCTTCCTAAACTGTTAAATCCATGATGATGGGCTATGGGCTGGTCTGGCCTCTCGGCCCAAAGCTGATTTCTCAAACTAGGTCTGATGGTAAGCCTTTGGGCTTAGATTTCGTGGTTGGCCCAAAGGCGAAATGACGATTATGCCCTTGGGCCCAAATTTGGCCCGTACAGTTTGTCCCCTACTCTCTAAGTCAAGGGTCATTGGCTTGGAGAGTACTTGACGCATGTGTTACCTGGGACGAGGCCATATTATGTAGCTGTGCGTTGATGCTGCCTACTAATTGAACCAAACGAATGTTAAGTTATCAACTTGAGTCTACAAGAGCCATTAGGGAAGTACCTAATCGTTTGGACCTGATGAAGGTCAGTATATCAGTCATACGACATGTGCCCTCCATGTCTACAATTTGACTCGATATGAGTCCATGGGGGATGTCCCCGGTCGACTGGACTTGCTGAGGCCAGGAGGGTATAAGTCATACGACATGTGTATTCCATGTCTACAACGTGACTCGATGTGAGTCCGTGGGGGTTGTCCCCTGGTCGACTGGACTTGATGAGACCAGAAAGTTTATAAGTCATAAGACATGTGTGATCCATGTCTTCAACTTGACTCGACATGAGTCTATGGGGGATGTCCCCGGTCGACTGGACTTGATGAAGCCAGGAATATATGTCATACGACATGAGTAGTTCATGTCTATAATTTGACTCGACATGAGTCTATGAGGGATGTCCCCAGTCGTCTGGACTTGAAGAAGCCAGGAATATATGTCATACGACATGAGTAGTTCATGTCTATAATTTGACTCGACATGAGTCTATGGGGGTTGTCCCCAGTCGACTGGACTTGATGAGGCCAGAAAGTTTATAAGTCATAAGACATGTGTGATCCATGTCTTCAACTTGACTCGACATGAGTCTATGGGGGATGTCCCCGGTCGACTGGACTTGATGAAGCCAGGAATATATGTCATACGACATGAGTAGTTCATGTCTATAATTTGACTCGACATGAGTCTATGAGGGATGTCCCCAGTCGTCTGGACTTGAAGAAGCCAGAATATATGTCATACGACATGAGTAGTTCATGTCTATAATTTGACTCGACATGAGTCTATGGGGGTTGTCCCCAGTCGACTGGACTTGATGAGGCCAGGAAGATAATAGTCATACGACATGTGTAATCCATGTCTACAACTTTGACTCGACATGAGTCAATGGGGGATGTCCCCGGTCAACTGGACTTGATGAAGCCAGGAATATATGTCATACTACATGAGTAGTTCATGTCTATAATTTGACTCGACATGAGTCTATGGGGGTTGTCCCCAGTCGTCTGGACTTGAAGAAGCCAGGAATATATGTCATACGACATGAGTAGTTCATGTCTATAATTTGACTCGACATGAGTCTATGGGGGTTGTCCCCAGTCGACTGGACTTGATGAGGCCAGGAAGATAATAGTCATACGACATGTGTAATCCATGTCTACAACTTTGACTCGACATGAGTCATGGGGGATGTCCCCGGTCGACTGAACCAGATGAAGGTTCAGGATATATTTCACACGACATTGTCGTATGGACTGTAGGAAGTATATGTCTAAAACTTGATTCGACATGAGTCCCTGGGGATGTCCTCAGTCGACTGAACCAAATGAAGGTTCAGAATACACTCCTTTATTTGTGTCCTACTGTGTGGAAGATTCGTCAAATGCATAGCTTGCATATTAGTCTTGTCGAGTAGCATATTCACTCATTTCCAAGCCTTATGAAGCCAGCCCACATGATGTTGTAGGCTCAAGAAATTAAGGAATACTTCATTCGACAATATCTTGGTTTCGTCGAAAGGAAATCCCCCAATCAATGGTATCAATTCCAGATAAAAACTGATTATAAATGGTACTCCTGAATATAAAATATTTGAGAAAGAGAAAATAATTTGTATGCATGCATCCTCGGCCCAAATGATAGATTGGCCCAAGAGTTGGATAGGCCGCTGAATTCTTTGTGTCGGACCCTTCATAAACCAATTGTTCATTTATCATCCAGACAAACTAGTTCTTAATACCTTGACTCGACATTAATCTGACACTATAAGCCTTGTGAGTAGACTGGCATGTGATTACCTTGCTAGTGTCGAATGGATGCAACACAAAGTGGTAATTCAACCATACAGAAGAAGAAAAATTTAAATGAGCTGAGCATATCACTTTTGGGCCTATCCAAGCAAAAGAACGTCAAAGAGAATTTTCCAACCACTAACGACAACAACATGGGTTGTAGTTTTGGTGAAGGGCATTATCGTGGAATGGGTTTTTGGGTCGGTCCTTATGTTGAGACGACATGTTGTTTTTAGCTCTCGTACAATTTCAATTCAGTCTAATAGTGGACACAAAGTGACGCGGCAGATCAGAACACAGACTAGTAAACTAAGGGATCTACTCAAAAAATTTAGGAGTAGTCCAAAGCCCACACAAATGGGCCAAACTGCAGGCAAGGCGAGCCCATGCCCTCACCGACAGCTACCCTAATAGCATGAAGAATAAAACCTTGCCCTAAATTGCCAAAAACAACCAAGCTGAGGAGACTTCTTCGAATCCACAGAATACGGTGAGCCTGACCCGGCGGAACCCAGATGCTATCACTCTCGCTTCCTTTCAATTTCCTTTCGATTTCTCTTCTACTACAGTTCAACGGACGACGCCACCGAGTGCGGGCACTTCATTCCTCCTTCGCAGTTGAGTAATTTGTCACCAGGCCATTGGGTGTCGAGGAGCTCATATTTCCGGTGATTATGGTTGCTTTTGGATGATAGAAGTGCATGCTGAATTGTGGTAGTTGGTGGGTGTCAATTGGTTCTATCTCTTTGTTAGAGAAAAGACGAAGGGGAGAGAGAGACATGTAAAGGACGACGAAGCAAACCGGGGAGTGAAATCGGGTCGAAGGAGGGTGAGTTCAGAGAAGTGTGATGTGTTTGCAGGCTAATGGGTTTTTGATAATACAAATATACAATGAGTCCCAGTGTCCATATATGTCAGATCAATCGTCATGCCACAAACATGGACGGTCTGATTTGGGGTATCAGTACTGGAGATGGCAACCTGATGACTGCAATATGAAGAGATGGAATGCAATGGAGATGTGGGGGAAGTTGAGAGGACTAAGGTGGATAAGCTGTTTGGGTATGTGATGCTTGTGTCGAGTGAAGCTTCTACCAAGCAGTCTTTGCATCTCGTCGAATGTGGTTTTCAACCAAAATTGGGCATGCATGCTCGTCGTGTCAATTTGAAACCTGTGCCAAGTCGAGTAGGGCACTTATGTAGTTTTGTCGAATAGGCAGAATTTGTCTTTGGTCGAGGCTGTTTCTGGTCTTTTGTGTTACAACAGGCGATGTGGGACTTTTGTTCTAATTTTGTGTTTTGTTTCAATTGTTGGATGTGTTTGTCTGGGTTTGATGAAGTTGTTTCATTATTGTTGCTTGGCAAATTGGGCCCGATGAGTGTGTATGAGGCTATAGTTGATTGAATGAGGTGATGGCCTTATAGATTTCCCTTTCAGAATACTCCCCATCAAACATGCTGATGAACATGATGACTGTCCACGAAGTCCTTCACTCCACTATACCCGGTGAAGGTGTAGAGGGGTTTATATTGCTCCTTACTTGATAGAAATCAGGATTGCCTCCGCACCAAGGGAGTCGTACATGTCGAATGAGACTTATCTCATAACAGCAGAATGAGGTTCGCATGACAGGGTATTATACATGCTTATGAAAATTGTTTGGAACAAAATGTAGGGTCACATTCGACCATCTCCATATATGCAGTGCTGGATTTAAACCTTGATAAGTGTTGAGCCTCGGATGTAAGCGTCGACTGGAGCTTTTTTCAGGTGCCATGTCAAATATCGACTGGTTTATTCATAATAAGTTCCAAGCTTCGTATTGATGGTCCCACTGAAGGGAAATGTTCTGTTCTTGATGAAAACCAGCTTGTCGTATGGAGGAAAAGATAATATTTCCTTGTGGTGAATTGAATTACTCTAGCTGGTCCGCCAACATGTCTGGGGAATGAGCTTACGTGGGAATTTTATGGTTAGCTCGATTTTAGTCTACTGGTTGTTTGACCTCATGATGTCTGTTTATTTGAAGGATCTTCCTTAAGCTTAGACTAAATCCTCGTAGTGCCGGGTGGAATGCCAACTCGTTGTATCTTCATTTTCACCAAACTATTTTATTGTAGTGTCGAATGGTGTTTCTTCCTCTAGTTAACAGCTTTTCCCTTGTCGTGTGGGATGGAACCTCAACCATCTAGTTAGGACTTCTTACATCTCATGTCAAATGGAATCTCGAACAAGTGATAAGCCTCACATGTAGAGTGTCGAATGGAATTTCAAACAAATGACAAGCCTTATATATAATAATGACAATTGGGTCATCTTCTAATACACTGATGTCGAGTGAGACATCCCTAACAAGTCCTATGCCTCATTGCAAATGTCGACTGTGATTCCCTTATCAATTTTCAGGTTGTAAATTGTGGTGTCGACTGGGACACCATAGCAAGTCTCATACTATAAATTGTGGTATCAACTATGACATCTATCATAAGTCACAAGCTACTTATTGATGTCGATTGGGACACCCATAATCATTTTCAAGATATATAGTGCAGTATCGACTGGGACATCCATAACAAGTCCCATACTATAACACCTATTATAAGTCACATGCCTCTCTAACGTCGACTGGGACATTATTAAAAGGTGCAAGACATACCTGGTAATGTTGACTACGATGTCCACGCCAAGTCTATATTCGGGTACGTCGACTGGGATACCGTCTTCACGCCAAGTACTTGTTTCTTATAGAAATCCATAAGAGACAACCCATTCATGTAGTATGGAGCTGAAGGCAATCCATGCATTCTAAGGAAGATGACCATCATTTCACATGTAGTAAGAGGTTGATGACGATCAACCCATGGATCTTTATGTGTGAAAGAGTCGTAGATAGAGATGTCTTTGCTTGCTAAGAACCGCTAAATCCCCACAGACGGCGCCAAATTGTGGATACTGGTTTTCGCCCGAGGTCCACAATCGAGAATTTATAGGTTGGGGGCATTAACGATCCTGCAAAACAAAGATGTAGAGTGAGCGGGAGTACTGCCCACCGGTGTGGTGGGTGCCGGGGGCACTCCGACGCCCAAGTCAGTAATGTGAACAAGTCGGATGTACGGAGAATAAGGCCTGAAGTTACCTCGGTCACCGTTTATTTGCCGTGAGGGCAGAGTATTACGATTTCTCTGATGACAGGGAGTCATGCTGTCTGATCTCGGATCCCCCTGTTTATGCCATGATTATTCTCTTTTATAGGCCAATCTGACATGGGGTCATCTCAATCTATTCTTCCCGTGGATGTGTTAATGATGAAGTTTATGACTGTAACTGTCGATTTAATGGAGTTCATTACTGAAGGCGTTATCCCAATTTAATTACTGATGAATCTGTTTGCCTTCCTAAACTGTTAAATCCATGATGATGGGCTATGGGCTGGTCTGGCCTCTCGGCCCAAAGCTGATTTCTCAAACTAGGTCTGATGGTAAGCCTTTGGGCTTAGATTTCGTGGTTGGCCCAAAGGCGAAATGACGATTATGCCCTTGGGCCCAAATTTGGCCCGTACAAATAATTATAATAATTTTCAATTTAATAATAATTCATATAATTATATATAATAAATCCATATTATTGTTAAATTAAGAAAAACGCACAAATTTTATCATTTCAAAATTCTTATTTTTTATGGTAGCGTGATGACTATTCAAGTTGTTGCTACTGGAGCCAGAGAGATATGATAGGCATGCATGTGGTGAGAGAGCTCGATATGCATGTGGTGGATGATCTAGGTGTGTATCTGTATGGTGACTAGAGGAAGCTGGGAAACATACACGTGAGTCTATTAGCATCCCTCAGCCATTACCTTTTGATAATATTTTTCTTTATTGTCAGTAATTTCACATATTACTTTATAATAGAAACTAATTTCCTCAGCGAAGATTTTCCGAAGAGTTTACGCTGTCTGA
The DNA here is from genome assembly GCA_019454045.1 of Zanthoxylum bungeanum. NCBI lineage: Eukaryota > Viridiplantae > Streptophyta > Magnoliopsida > Sapindales > Rutaceae > Zanthoxylum > Zanthoxylum bungeanum. The sequence goes on from SKCR01035183.1 coordinate 14,504, forward strand.
TTTCACTACCTTATTAATGCTAAATCATGCTATATATATTTTTTGACATTATAATAGAATCTTTCGATTATAGAGGATTATTGTATAGTAATTTGACAAAAATACTTGTATGACGTTATCATTCACTTAATCACTTGACACCATTAACGAAAAAATGGCTCATTGATATAAAACGCAAACCAGAGGTGATACAATATCAAACTTTGAAATCTGTGATGGCTATATGTATTTCCCGCAAACCTGGTTCAGAGATAATTTCCTTTTAATTTGTGATATTAATTTTAAGGAATAGCATGTTGCTTGGGAATAAAATGTGTTTTGTCCGGAATCATTGTATTATTAATCTCAATAAAATATGAGTTTATTTATGATTTTTGTGCAGGACAACTTCCGTCTATTCTTACCACTTTAACATAAACAAAAGGTCTGAAAATAAAATTCTCACCATTTTAGTAAGGAAATGCCAAGTTCAGTATGTATAACTAACTACAATGTACTACCCACCAAACTACAACTGCTGTTTTTCCTCTTCTTCTTTTTTTTCCCTTTATCTTGACTTTTAAAAAAATGAGGAAGCTTCTAGACATGTCAAGAGCCTCTATCTGTGCAAATCCTAAGGAACCCAAAAGAAAAGTCTAACGAAAAAAATTAATAAAACAAAACAGAAACTGTTGTTTATATCCTATTTGTACCCTAATGAGCATTTCCTAACTACATTTCCATTTCTTTAATCCTGAATTGAATTTTCAGGCCTCTACTCAACTCTTTGATTACTACCTAACACTGGTTCAGTTTTATCGAACCTACCAAAAATGGATCAGCTTCAAAATCTCTAAACAATTTGCAGAAACTCAACTTGAGAATTGCATCTCTTGATCACTTGCTAAAGGTACTTTCCTGATGACTTCCAAATTCTTCCTTCAAGAGATATCACCATAACAGTGACATCGTCATGATATTTTCTGCGATCTCCTTGAGGGATGTCGAGTAATTCATGAAACTCCATCCCTGAAGACAACCAATTCAGTATCATAATCAGCAAACAAAACAATTAATAACAACCAAATAAAAAGCTCAGATTTAACTCTGGTAAACATGAAAAAATTGCAATGTACTGATCTTGTTAGTGTCATCATCATGAAATACAACGAGCAAAGATGAGAGAGAATTGACAAAGAGCTCACTATTTATTTGGAAAAGCGCTAATATTTTACAGAGCATGCATTACCTAATTTTTGCAGTACCTTTTACAAATTTCTATCAGAATAATTATTCTATTATTGCATGGGTGAGGGAGAATTTGCTTATTAAGTAAATAAATAAAAAATGCAGGGAAGAAAATATATTTTACCAGCTTTCTTGGCGGCATGGAAAAGCAGCTCCTCTATCAGATGCTGTGCAGGGTCTCCCTCGGGAAATTTCTCCATGAAGCTCTCAACATGAGAAACTACTTCCTGATTGGTCAGATACTGATATAAGCCATCGGATGAGAGGACCAAAAATTGATCTCTTGGGCAGAGTATATGGTGACGCAGAGAAGGTGTGCAGGATATGTATGGAGCAGTACCAATGTAATCATTTCTAAATATTTCAAATAATGCATCATTCAACTTGGGCTGCAACAAGATGCCATCATGTTATTAGTAAAATTTAAAATACTTAATGTACAATATCCATCCAGAAAGAACGATATATCGAAAACTTCATCAAGTGAAAAAGACACAGGCATAAAGCTTATGGAAGGCTTGTTGAAGAGCATGTATGCACGTATCCTATGAAGCTTATGTTGTGCTTGTCAAAGAGTACTACAAATGACCCTAGCAAATGCAACATAAATTGTAAATTTGCAATGCAATTGAGTAGGTTCACATGATATATTGGATACAGCACAAACAATATATCAGCACTGTAAGGCTGACCATGTACAACTTGAAGCAGTTACAGATCCAATAATTTAGAAACAGAGATGTGAACAAGCGTACTAAAGATCAATGACACCGTCAATAAAGAAAGGAAACACTGAAGTATGTGCCTTCAAAGAATTATGAATCCGGAAAAACCATGTAGAAGGTTAAATTCGACTTTTAAGCAGAAGTTCTTAATCTATATTACTATTATTATTTTGGTGCCTCTTCATAAGAAAAAAGGATTGATCATTTCCCTCTGTTTGTTGAACGATAACATTCAAAGTTCATGATGGATCTTATCTATATTTAGCAGTGGCTGACATTAATCATAATGAATATCCAATGTTTACTAGAACACAGCACAAAAGCACTTCATAAGAAATAAATAATAAATCAGTAATGCTATACTTACATAGTTTGGACACAGTGTTTATATCACAAGTGATATGTCACGAATCAATCCTTGTCCTGAGTTTGGTATCAATATTGCTATAATCTTATATCACTCATTAATGAATGCCAAGTCATACGCCACATCCTTGGGATACAAACTATGTATGTAACAAGTCATACGCCACATCCTTGGGATACAAACTATGTATGTATAGCATTACTCATGATAAAAAAATTTCATCACCATTATACACACAACACCAGTCGGTTGTACTTTTCATTAACCAGTCGTCGGAGATCCTTACGGCAATAAGTTACGACAAAGCATATTTAACAAACCTTTTTCAGAAATCCTGCTCCAAATGCTCTCGTAACCTTAAGACGACCTTTCACTCTATCATTGACTATGCATTGGCTGTCATCTGGGTGTTCATTCTTGATTCTTATTATCTCCTGCACAATTTGAGCAAATAAAAATTCTTAGCAAATAGACATCACTAATTCACTACCCAACAATAACATGTTAAGAAGGCAAAAAAGAAAACAATAGAAACACTGTCAAATTGACCGTGTATCATTCATTAGGCAGAATACATATGTGAACATGCAACTACACATACAGTTGTCAAACAAAATATGTGTCTTGATCGAAAAGAATCAATCAGTTAAGTGAAAAATACTTCATGGGAAAACCAAATATAGCAATAAACTTCGGTTGCCACCAGAAGGAGAGCATAACTATCTAATAAGTACAGGCTCACTCAATAATGAAAACAATGCCAGGTCAACTATTCTGAGTCTCACTCCTCTCTTTTTTTTCCCTGATGTGTTGAATTTCACTAATCACAAACATATATGTCATCATAAACTTATCACAAAAAAATCATTTCATTGCAGCCATTATTCTAGTTTTACTTGATTGCATGCATAATCGGAGAGGAGAACTGCAACATATCTTTAGCATTGCCACAGGAATCAATCCAGTCATTAGATGTAAATATCCTCATTCAGTTAATTAAAGGCTAATTATACAATCATATAGTCATTGCATTTTGGTCTAATAAAGAGTTATCATAAAAACCCATAAGTTCAAGGAACGTAAAGCCTTTAATAATTTAAGTAGCACTGCCAAATTCCATCAACGTTGTAGATTGGCTGTTGCTTGCCCAGTTCAAGAAACTAGTACATATCTAAGGACAATGTTCCAAATAAACCAATACCTAACTGGTTATGAAGTGGTCCAACTTTTCACAAACTCAACAAAAACATTGTGAAGAAAGCGTGTAAGTTTTTCATGGCTGGAAGTTCTGAAAATTTCTTGCTATGCTAAGTTTGTATTATATATCTTGAAGCTATTTTTTATTTTATTTAAAAAAAAAAAAAAATCCTTAGCTATTTATGGCCAAGGATTAGGTATACGAAATTGTTGAAATCAGTACCAACAGTTTTGAACACCAATATTTTTTAAGTCAAAACAAGAGTTTGTATGCAGGCAAACCACAATGGTAAGACACATTAAGCTGCTAAAGCAGTTCCAGCTGAACAAATTACTCAAGCAACACAATTCCTACAATACACAGTGCAACCAGCATGTTAAAAAATAACCCAACCAAACTGACAAATAACTATAATATTATAAAGCTGTACAATGAGAATAAGGATGTCCATTTGTGAAATGCAGAATAAAGAAATAAACGACCATTAACGTACAGAATGTACTCAATACTTACTTCTTCAATGCTAGTGCTGTGATCAGTTGAAAGCTGCACTGCAGTCAATTTCATTGCCTGAGCAGGAGCTTCATCTGCTGCCACCTTACCTCCCCTTTCACCCAGTGTCACTGATGACTCCTCAACTATACCCCTCATACTTGACCCGGTGTCCACCTGTCCCTTCATCCACACACTAGCTCCAACTGCCTCCGGCAGATACTGTGCCACAATTGCCCTACTATCACCCACATTCATCACATACACATCCTCATCCCTCATCAACACAACCAACAAGCATGAACCCATCAATGCCAGCTCTGGATTTGTATCAAGCACCTTGTCAGTCATATCCAAGTACGCAAGCTCAGTCAACTCTAGAGCTCGTGACAATGCCCTCAAAACCAATTCATGGTCAACAGGACCCACTTTTCGCTTCTTCCCACTCTGTACAACCCCATCTTCTACTTTGTTCTCCTCTACCCCAACCTTCTCTTTCTCCTCCAATCCATATTTCCACGGAAACAAAGACTTCCTCCCCTGAATGTGTTTGGTTAACAACCCTTGTTTCAACTTTGACAATAACAGCCATCTCCTACTCACAGCTGACCCAGCTTTGTTGACACTGATGGCGTCATCCACAGAAAACGCAAACCTATCCGATCCAGAGAGATCAAGGCCCTCTTCTGGATCATCCTCCGCCAAATACTCCCATAACCTCCTCTTCCCAGTCTCTGTTACCTCCGATTCAAAAGTCACTCTTTTAGCTCTCTCTCCGTCTATTGATTCATTTCCACTAATTAACATTGATAAGTCATTTTTAATTTCGGTTTCCTGAGTATTATCATTATCATTCTCGTTAACATTAACATTCTTAATTGTTTCAATGGGCTCTTCAACTTCCCAAAATAAACCTTGTAACTCATTATAAACAGCTCTATAGAGATTACCCATCAAAAATTCGGGCGCATCAGGGCCATTGAAACCATCATAAATTCCAACGAACAACCATCCCTGTTCTTCCGACACCACCACGTGCACGCGATCCTCGCCGGCCTTACCCAGCGCCCACTGCACGTTAACATTTTTCCTCTCGTTTTTTGCCACGTCAGCATCGTCCTCTTCCACGTCGCAGTTGTTGTTGTTGTTGACGTCGTGGTCGTCTTTCCCAGTAACGAAATTCAGCACCGGAACCACCCACGGTCGCTTCTTATCGTGAAAGGCTTTACTTATACCCGAAATCCCCAAAATGCCCCTCTTTTTCTTCCTTTTAACGTAAACGCCACCGAGCGGAGCTGAGAAATGGACGCGGCTGCCGCCCGGTTCGGAGACAGTGTTCTGGTCGAGTGGGCCCGACAATGCGCCTATCCCCAGCGGGCCGGATAGGAATAAAGGGCCCCGCTCCAACGCGTCGTAAGCGCTGCTGCCACGTGGCATCGGTTGGAGTGGTATAGCACTAAACGACGACGTGCTCTCGAAGCCACTCACATTCACGATACTGCTCTTGACGCCGTAACCGCCCGTGGACGTCGGCTCAGTGGCATCATCGTAGATATTGTCAAGTTGAACGACGGTCCTAGGAGTAGCCGTATTAGCACTGACGGAAGCTCCCGAAATGGCCCTGAACCCGGTTTCCGGCTGGGGACCGCGCGGTCCCGGTCCGGGCCGGGTCGGAGAAAACTGGAGAGAGTGAGAAGGAGAACCAAAGCGAACGGAAGGAGTTGGAGAGAGAAAGCGGTTGGATGATCGGACGTAGCAGAAAGAGTGGCCCAGGGTCTCATCCAACGGCTCAGATGAGGCGAATATCAGGTCCGGTTGTTGCTGCTGGGTTTGGTCCGGTTGGGTCCGGTTCGTACGGTGAACCGGTTTGAAGCAAGGCAAGACTGAAGAAGATAGACCACTTCCCATCACATTTATTCACAGCTTAGTTTGAGCTTAGTTTTCTCTTCCTTTTTTTTTCCCCCTGTTTGGTAGCTGAGAAAATTGTACTTGAGTTTGTGGCAAAGTTTTTGAAAAATAAAAATAAAATGAATGTAAATGAGGAGCTGAGTAGACTTTTTTTTTTTTTTAATATTTTCTTTTGTTTTCAGTTTGGGAAGTTGTTGGCTCGGTTATGGTTAACACCTGGCGTTTAGTGGCTACGGAGGAGTTTTTAATTTTTATTGTTGCCACGTCAGATACCAGCTCAGTGTTTGTCGGGTCCACTAAGACCGTGTATTGCCTATTTTGGACTTGTTAGGGCGGCGAAGGTTGTACTGTAGGGGTGGACTTTAATGAAAAGGATAGGGTCAAAGTGGGAAACAGGGGTTGAATAAAGGGTAGTTTTTGAGGTTTGCTTTTGTCCTTTTCCTTGTTTAGTCAATGAAAGCTCCTTGTTTGTAAAGCAAGAGCCTTAGCCTAAACTGCTGTGCTGTGTGTAATGTCAATTTGACAATTATATTCTTGTGCAATCTACCTCCTGGTTTTAATCAATTCTTGTGCAATTGATGGAGAATTGTTTTTTAATTTTTTTTTTTTTTTTGAAAATGAAATTCATTCATAACTAGAGCAACAAAGATACAAAAGGAGGGAAAGAATCCTTCCAACAACCACAACAATCCCTAGTTAAAGCAAGTTTAGCTAAATTATGCGCGATTGCGGTACAGACACGAGGTCTGAATTGAACCAAGATCTGGTTCGAGCGGGCAATCGCTTCTTGGATATCACTAATTACCCAAGCAATTTCTTTGGTACTCTGAGCCTTACCGAGAACCAAATTTACCACATTTAACGCATCAGACTCAATTACAATAGGCAAAGCTTTAGCCTCAATAGCAAGATTTATCCCCCATAAGATAGCTTCTGCTTCCACCTGCTCAATATCAGAACCCTCTGAACTCTGTTAGATAGACACTGCCTTGACACTTCCCTCATTGTTCTTAATAACCACCCCAATCCCACCGTGGGTTCCATCCAAAGGCAGTGAGCCATCAACCATACCTCTAAAGCCAAGATTTAGGGCCTTAAAATTTTCAGCAGCAACATCTATTTCTCTTTCAGCAGCTAGGGAAACATCTTGCTGCCTCACTCTAATGAAGGAGGAAAATAGCCTTTCAGCAGCAGCCAAGACATTCACCTTACAAGACTTAATATTCTGAAAAATAAAATTATTCCTAGCTCCCCAACAACTCCACATGATAGCTGCGAACAAGCTCCTGTCCAACTTCTACAACGATTTCCAACCTATCCTCAGAAGTTCCCCAACGTCGTTTCCTGGAAAGTTTTTTTAAGAAAGAATACTAGTTTGTCTCTTTCCATCAAAGCTTTGAGGTATCACACATAAACAAAGCATGAAAGACAGTCTCATCCTCTCTGAAACACTAGGACAAGTAGTGTGATTAGTGATTTTCTTCGAATGGAGCTTCACAAACACTAGCAGGAGGCCACGACACGCTTTCCATACAAAAATCTTTACTTTTTCTGGAGCCTCAATCCCCCAAATTGTTGAGTTTTTCTAAGTCCCAAGATCAAACAAGACATGAAAACATGCGTGAATACATCAACGGAGGTAGCGGAATACTCACATTGATCGGTTATGTCGAATTGAAGACGAATCAAGCCCAAAAATGCACTGCCTTCGGCACCACTGCATGCAGTCCACTGCCCACTGTCTTCAGTGTTTGAGCTGCGAAATGGAGCTCCATGCATCGTCAGATGGATCCCGGCTCATGGTCGAACCTCCCTACCACCTTCGCAAGACTTGTAAGTGTGCTAGCACTTGAATTTTCACCATGAAAATCCACTCTTGCTTCCCTATTGTTCACGCCCAAACTGGTTCAAAACCAGTGAAGAATAGCCACTGTTTTGGCGTGAGAGAGATGAGAGAGTAAGAGAGAAAAATGTGTCTTTACCCTTTTATTTTTGTTTTTCCAAAAAACGTAAAAAGAAAAAAGAGAAGCAATGATGTATATCATTAACCAAAAAAATGAATTTTTAGATAAAACTCTTCAAAAACCGTGAAAAGCATTTCCCTCCAAAAATTCATCATCATCACACATTGAGAATAGAGACAATGTATCATCCATAAAGGTGACTAGATACATCCATCTTCTATTCGTGTCAAGTGATGAGATATCGCGTTATGATTTACGGATACCACTCGTTTCAAAATACGAATGTGTCCGCAAACACTTTCGGGCTCGGTTTCGCTAATTCCGAATTAACGCATTTCCGTCGCGACGAGAATTAATTAATTTCGCCTAGCGAAATTACTATTCAGATCGCTAACGAATTAATTCTAAATTAATTCGTTCGCCCGAATTAAAATCTAATTTTAATTCCGCGTCGAAATCTAATTTCGTTTAATATATCGAATATATTAATTTACCGATTAATTCCAAATTAATCATTATCTCTCTCTAGACGACATTTTATCCTAGATAAAATATCTCCGTAATTAATCCTAGATTAATTTTCTCTCTCTTCCTATATAATCCCAGATTATTCAAGAGTGCGAGTTGTGCGTCATCGGTGGATTATCGGGAAGCGACCCATGAGATCCCCGGATAAGTTGACAGTAAATACGGTCGTCGGAGTATCCGAATCACGTACGTACCAGTACTACGTTCTAACCGATTTACGAGACAAGGTCGACTCCTAGCAAAGCACCAAGTCTACTCAATTCTCCGGACATATCCATTAAGAATATCAAAGATCTGTATCAAGCGTAGTATACAATTGTATTGTGCATATCGGCCCAGTATCGGATAATCACGTGCTAGGGCTGGGGCTGGATAAGTGTCTGCCCCGTCCGAAACACATATCGGATGTCTGGTAACTAGTCTCTATAATCGGATATTCATGACCTGGTCATAATATCACGATTGGATGCGCATCACTTAAGAGCACTAATACCGTATCCTGCGTGACATCATCTCCACTATGACTGGAGTGATACTTCCGTCTCGACATCACATCCAATACACTACGATTCCTGATATACCCAGAAGAGGTGAACAAAGAACCAGTTAAAATCCCCCACCACCAAAACCAAAGTTTATCGATTATCGTAAGTATTAGCGATGCAAGTCTCAGGTTAAGACTATACACACCTACCTTGATTTCGGCCTCCCATAGACACCTAGTCGTAATAGCAATGGGATTCCGAAGGGTCTATCCAGAGCGAAGCTGTTTCCCGTACCATCGGTGAAACACGACCTCCTATCGCACTTGCACAAGTATCCAATACTTATATATATGAGAACTATGCCGTTGTGCCCTCACAACGCGCACAAGTGCAATACTAGCCTATTCCGCATTATCGATGTCCAGTCTCGATAATACTACGGCTAGGGATATTTAATGATTAATCCTTCGTGGACTGATACTGTCTCATATCATCTCAATCCAGGAACTAATCATAGGGACCTCTCTTCATTTATATATCTATGGTGATCTAATCACAAATGACGAGAGTGTAATTTCCTTGTTACATAGTTAATTTGCTACAGCAACACAATGATCTGTGCAAATAGTGACGCTATGGGTCATATTATCCAACAATCTCCCACTTGGCACATAGCCAGTCACTCGAGTGTCATACACCCGAACTATGTAAGGTTCGCTCAAATTGCTGAGGAAAGGTTTTCGTCAGCGGATTTGTTTGATTATCGTTTGACGCGATTTATACGATCATCACATCGCCACGATGTATGATCCGAACGAATCAGATGATATAGAAGTATATATCTGGATCGTCGATGAGACCTTTAATTCCTTAGCCTGTGCTGACGCCTAGCTCAGCTGCTAACAGAACTATATCTAATCTAATTAGATTTACTTTCGACCCAAAAGACTTCTATTGCTGCCTCAGCTGCAGCAATAATCCGCATTTGTTGTTTATTCGGCAACAGTTATCTTGCTTGGAAGATTTCCAGCTCACTGTCCCGTTATTCAAACTTTATAGTACCGCAGTATTTAATCGTTTGGAAACTTGCTGCAGTGATCCCAGTCACTTCAAGTTCTCCTTCTCCATAGTAAAAGATAGCATCTTTAGTTCTCAGAGATACTAACAGATGTTCTTAACTTCAATCCAGTGACTATCACTTGGATTGACCCGATTGTGACTCCATATGCTCGAAGCGTATGAGACACCAATACAAGTACATTTTAAATGTACAATTTCCTAGAGAGTGTTAACAACTCCAAATCTATCCCAGTAGATCTTTATCCTTGAATAAAGGTTGTTACTCCCCAGAATTCTACGGAGAATTTCTATGAAAGAATATTTATGAAAGCCAAGCTTTCACCAATAGCTATATGGGAATATAGGAATTTCACTGTTAGTGCGCTCTCCCACTAACCTCCTTATATACACAAGAATTATTTCGTTTTGAGTCAAATCATAAACCATTATGATTATTTCAAAATGTCAGTTCCAAGAACCTTATGCTTGCAATGATCCAAACATGGATCGAATAACCCGCAAACCTTGTTTGTCGGTTATACAAAATCGTCAGGATGTTGTAAACATCCTCCAAAAGGTTTCCTTTTCAGGAAAGCGATTTTGATTTATAACTGACATATTTCATAATGAAATATACACAGCTATTTTCAAGCATTGTCAAAATGGATTTACCATGGCAACAGGTAAAAAGGTTGAACCGTTATCAACACAATGTTGATAACGATACCTTTCCGTCAAAAGCCTAGCTTTGTACGTTGGTATGTTGCCATCCATGTATGTCTTCCTTGAAGACGTTTAATGTACCATAGGCACAATGCCTTGTGGTACAACAACTAGTATCCAAAATAGTTGTTATACATGGAATCCATTTCGGATTCATGGCACTTTGCCATAACAGGGAGTCGATACCTCGTATTACTTCCTCTAAAAGTAGTCGGATGGTACACCACCATAAGATTGACATCTTTATGGGGCGAGATCAGAAACCCATACCCTAGGTTGTTTTCTGACTCTATCCGATCTACTAGTTTCTTGTGTATTTGAAGATTAATGGTATAGATTCATCATAGATGAACTATTTGTGTTCCATTAAGGACTTCGTGCCTTGAACAGTATTACTCCGATTTTCATCGAGTATCACTATCCTCCCACTGACCACTGCATATCGGTATTCCTCTCAGGAAAAACCACATGGTGAGCAACAATCACATTGTTCTCATGTGAGATTTATAAGTACTATACTTAAGGTTTCCCTTAGGATAACCTATATTGGCACTTATCCAATTTGGGTCCTTAGTTTGGTATCAACCAAACGTTATGGCTGGCATACCCAAATTATCAGGAATGAGAAACCCAGTTTCTTTCCTGTTCATATCCTATATGATATCTGTCAAACAGATTTATATGGAACCTTATTCTAAATAAGTTTTGCATTGTTAATATATATCCTGTAGAAGGAAATAGTAGCTCAGAGCGACTCGTGATAAACCTTATTATGTCCAACAAAATTCGGTTTTAGTTCGGACACACCGTCTAACTGACGTGTCTCGGGAGGAGTCCTCATATGAAAGAATACCGTACTCTTTCATGTACATATGAAACTTACTGCTTAAGTATTTTCCATTACGGTCTTACCGTGGCGGAATAATACCATAGCCGATCTGTTTGTTTACTTCGTGTCGAAACTTCAAAAGTTTCCGATCTGTGTTCTTCAAAAGAAACACATAACCACAACGTGATGCTACATCCGTTAAGGTCACGAAATATTCATGTTCACATCTAGCCTAGCTAGATATGGGCCCACTTACTTCACCATGAATAGGGCTAACAGATCGGTGGCCCTTTTACTATTACCAAGTAAATAGTATTTTAGGTATTTTACCTAATAAACTAGATTCGTAGACCTTATTTGAATAGTCAAATCAGTCCTAGTACCCACTCTTAAAAAGTGTGGATATACGAGTCTTCTTTAATTGTGTCCTAGACAACAATGCCACAAATAAGTCTCTATTGATCAAATCAATTTGAGCTATTTATTTGTCATTTTATATGTTTGAGATTTTTTTCTTTATATTCAAAATATAAATTCTGTTATTTACATCCAATGTATTTATCTCAGTATCATCTTTATATAATGAAACACTTTAGTGTTCTAGAATATAAAGGTTTTATCCGCATCGGATTAAACACTGATATAGAGATAATGTCTCTAGTCAAACTAGTTACATTATAACATTTCCTAATTTAAGTACATACTCAAAGGGTAGTACCTAAACTTAGGTATTTACGGTCGAAACAGCGACTTTCGTCCCGTTTCCAATTCGCAGAGAAATCTCGGCTTGAAGCCAGTATCCAGCTCACAGCGGATTCTGAACGTCAATACATATATGTATTATATACCACACTAAGTATTTAAAATCCAATTTCAATACTAGTAGTAAACATAACTTTGACAAATATTTTTAAAGTTAGAGCCTCGCTCTATCTTTAATTCCTTCGTGTCTTCCATATCCAAATGGTAGTCACTTTGGGATATGTCAATTATCTTTTCAATATTTCACAAACCTTTGGCCAAGCCTTGGGTTTTAGAATATCGAAATGATGTGCACCTTGTGCTACATGCCCAATTGCAAACTTTGATTTTTCTCCACTAGAATATCAATTAATTGCAACTTTAATACTTTTAAATCTAAAGATAGATTTATTGTAAGTATATTAATTAAGCACTAAAGTCATCATCACATAAATCTTCCAAAGACTTTATGCTCTACTATTTGCTTAATTATGGGCTTAGTAATAATAAGTTATTTTATCAAATAAATTAACCTATTATTAATTCCCAATTGAAAATTAAATCATTTAAAACATTTAATCCAAGGATTATATATTTTAAATATTTAACTTTTTAAATTCTTTCTTGATTTCAATAGTCCAACTATTTAATCAATTTAATAAGGTACTATTTATTATAATGATTACAATAACCCAATTATTTAATCAACTATAATTTTAATATTGATTACTATAATCCAATTATAAAATCAACTATCATTTTAATTCAATTATATTGATTACTATAATCCAATTATAAAATCAACTATATATTGAATGAGTTTGTATATAGTCCAACTATATATATTTTTAAAACAACATAAAATATTAGTCCAACTAATACTTTTGATTAATGTGACGAGAAAAATATAAATGAGCGTGTTTAGCGAGTAATTGAACGAATGTTGCAAATTCAATACTTGCCTCCCACTATTTTTCGTCGAGCCTCTAACCCTCTGTGGAGTACTCGGGAAACCGCGTTTCCTAGTGGGCTAGGATCCTATTAAATAACACACAACCTTGACTTTGGCCAATAAAAGCTGTATGCTATTTAACTTAGGTAGATCTCTATGATCAATTGGATCTCATCCAATTCCTAGATCCGGTTAGGTGGACATCCAAGTCCGAACATATGTATAATGTCAATGTATCCATTACATTTTCCTAACCCTATCCTCTGAATCATCTAGGCCTTGGCTTTGGCCAAAAACAAACTAATGATTCCAGTTAAGCGGGACCCATTGACGAGGAAAGTTTCGTAATCAATGTCATTGGACAAAAAGTGATCTTGACTTTGGCCAATAAAAATCACGATTTGGACAAGACACCGATATGCAACAAAACTCTCATGATTCAAGTACATCCTTGATTGACAAAGGTCTTGACTTTGGCCAAACAAACCAATGCCAACTTCGGATCTTGAACAAGAATCATTCAATGGAAGGATATTTGCTTAATATAAATTGAGGGATTTTCGCGTAATTGGCAACCAATTTATTTATCTTTGTTAGGTCTCATCATCATACACCCTTAAGCATGCTTCTAAAACATCATAAAGCGCGTAAAGTAAATTAATAGTGATATGCGGATGGATACTTTACACATTGATCCTAGATCAAATCTCTCACTTTCTCACTTAAGCTAGCACTTGTACTACTTCTACCCGTTACACTACACTTCTAAAGAAACCTCATATACATAGAGGGGAATAGGTGAGAAGAGAATACAAAGAGAAAGAAGGTGATAAGGCTGGACACGCAGGTCCAATTTAATAAATCGAATTTATTACAACAATTTCTAAAATTGCCCACCCATCTAATATCCATCCGATATGCATTATTCATTCAACACAACCACGTATTCACACACATAAGCATGCTATCAATCAATCTAATCAAATTAATTAATCTGATAATTAAGTGATCATCCAATGTTCAAACAACGATTTGATTTTGTTCGAGTCAAACTCGTTTTTGCGAATAAGTACTTAAAGTACGAATTCATGAATTAAATTAAACTACATCATTAAATCTAATTTAACATGTATTTAATACTAATTCACTATTCAATTCTAAATTAAATATTACACTTTTATTTAATAAACCTTTTACGATTTAAATTCCAAATCTAATCGTAACGCGTCTCAAAGACCGATTAACGTCCAATGTCAATTCAATTAAAGTCCAATGGGCTTTTGATTGATTTCTTAAGGCGTGGACTTTTGGTCAACTCGGGTCAAACCGATAACCAAAGTCCAATCCGGGATTTACCCCATAAGCCCATAAATCAATCTTGGCCCATTAGGCCCAATTGAACTTTAAAGGTTCATTAAGTCGCATTGGGCTTTATGGTTAAGGTTTTGGGCCCAATTGGATCCAATCCATTTGGCCTAAACCAAACTTGATAAATCAAGCCCAATAGGCCCAAATACAACATTTAAATCCAATTTCCAAAATTAGGCCCAAATAATTAAATTCAAAAAATCCAATTTTCCCAATTTAATTACCAAAGTGTATTACATGATCAATCAACTAAATCAACATTTCTAAAACACCATATTAGTCCAATTAATCATGCTTGATTCATTATCATATGTCCAACACACAAATTGAAAAATCAAACCCATCTACATGCTTAAAGGTCTCGGCCAAAAGAGGGATTTTGTGTCCGATTCGGTTTCAATCCAATCGAATCCACAATCGACATCAAATCAACATCCTAAATGATTTCCAATACATCCAATGTTCAAAAATCAAAATTACCAAGACATTAGGGCATTAGTCACATTCGGCCAACTCAAAGATTTTGGGGTTTTCGTCCAATTCGAAATCCAATCCAATTCGATTCAAATTAACATCAACCTAATTGATTCCAACTCATCAAATGAATCAAAAAATCAAAATTCCAAGAATCCAAAATCCAACACACATTCGGCCAAGGTGAATAAATTGGGGAAAATTATTCCAAATCAATTTTCGTCAAATTAGTCCAACCAAAATGAAATTAAACATGTTATAAGCATACTCAAACAATCAATTTATTCAAATCATGCTCAAATCACATTTACCCAAATTTTAAATCCCTAAAATTTCATGCTTGCAACATTAGCTCTTGATGCCATTGTTGAGTTTTTCTAAGTCCCAAGATCAAACAAGACATGAAAACATGCGTGAATACATCAACGGAGGTAGCGGAATACTCACATTGATCGGTTATGTCGAATTGAAGACGAATCAAGCCCAAAAAACGCACTGCCTTCGGCACCACTGCATGCAGTCCACTGCCCACTGTCTTCAGTGTTTGAGCTGCGAAATGGAGCTCCATGCATCGTCGGATGGATCCCGGCTCATGGTCGAACCTCCCTACCACCTTCGCAAGACTTGTAAGTGTGCTAGCACTTGAATTTTCACCATGAAAATCCACTCTTGCTTCCCTATTGTTCACGCCCAAACTGGTTCAAAACCAGTGAAGAATAGCCACTGTTTTGGCGTGAGAGAGATGAGAGAGTAAGAGAGAAAAATGTGTCTTTACCCTTTTATTTTTGTTTTTCCAAAAAACGTAAAAAGAAAAAGAGAAGCAATGATGTATATCATTAACCAAAAAAATGAATTTTTAGATAAAAACTCTTCAAAAACCGTGAAAAGCATTTCCCTCCAAAAATTCATCATCATCACACATTGAGAATAGAGACAATGTATCATCCCATAAAGGTGACTAGATACATCCATCTTCTATTCGTGTCAAGTGATGAGATATCGCGTTATGATTTGCGGATACCACTCGTTTCAAAATACGAATGTGTCCGCAAACACTTTCGGGCTCGGTTTCACTAATTCCGAATTAACGCATTTCCGTCGCGACGAGAATTAATTAATTTCGCCTAGCAAAATTACTATTCAGATCGCTAACGAATTAATTCTAAATTAATTCGTTCGCCCGAATTAAAATCTAATTTTAATTCCGCGTCGAAATCTAATTTCGTTTAATATATCGAATATATTAATTTACCGATTAATTCCAAATTAATCATTATCTCTCTCTAGACGACATTTTATCCTAGATAAAATATCTCCGTAATTAATCCTAGATTAATTTTCTCTCTCTACTATATAATCCCAGATTATTCAAGAGTGCGAGTTGTGCGTCATCGGTGGATTATCGGGAAGCGACCCATGAGATCCCCGGATAAGTTGACAGTAAATACGGTCGTCGGAGTATCCGAATCACGTACGTACCAAGTACTACGTTCTACCGATTTACGAGACAAGGTCGACTCCTAGCAAAGCACCAAGTCTACTCAATTCTCCGGACATATCCATTAAGAATATCAAAGATCTGTATCAAGCGTAGTATACAATTGTATTGTGCATATCGGCCCAGTATCGGATAATCACGTGCTAGGGCTGGGGCTGGATAAGTGTCTGCCCCGTCCGAAACACATATCGGATGTCTGGTAACTAGTCTTTATAATCGGATATTCATGACCTGGTCATAATATCACGATTGGATGCGCATCACTTAAGAGCACTAATACCGTATCCTGCGTGACATCATCTCCACTATGACTGGAGTGATACTTCCGTCTCGACATCACATCCAATACACTACGATTCCTGATATACCCAGAAGAGGTGAACACAGAACCAGTTAAGATCCCCCAACCACCAAAACCAAAGTTTATCGATTATCGTAAGTATTAGCGATGCAAGTCTCAGGTTAAGACTATACACACCTACCTTGATTTCGGCCTCCCATAGACACCTAGTCGTAATAGCAATGGGATTCCGAAGGGTCTATCCAGAGCGAAGCTGTTTCCCGTACCATCGGTGAAACACGACCTCCTATCGCACTTGCACAAGTATCCAATACTTATATATATGAGAACTATGTTGTTGTGCCCTCACAACGCGCACAAGTGCAATACTAGCCTATTCCGCATTATCGATGTCCAGTCTCGATAATACTACGGCTAGGGATATTTAATGATTAATCCTTCGTGGACTGATACTGTCTCATATCATCTCAATCCAGGAACTAATCATAGGGACCTCTCTTCATTTATATATCTATGGTGATCTAATCACAAATGACGAGAGTGCAATTTCCTTGTTACATAGTTAATTTGCTACAGCAACACAATGATCTGTGCAAATAGTGACGCTATGGGTCATATTATCCAACACAAATATCATTCCAGAAAACAGGACTTCCTCTTGAATTCGCAGACTTCTGGGATTCGAGAATCTGTATACCCAAATGATACGCACTTTTGACTGAAAAAGCATAGCACAGCACAGCACAACACTTTTGATAACCAAGTTCTAAGTCATTTGCCACCAAGTTACACCCCTTAGGAGTATTTTTTTTTGGTTTCCCTAACACACGAAAGAGAGAGGAAAAAAATATAATAGAAAAAATGGTGGTTCTAATGGAGTTGAAACCTTGAGATCAACTGACTGATACATGAGCATGTTGGAGAGAATATTACATAGAAGAGAAATGGAGAGGGAAAAACGTAAGAGAAAAAAAGCTTTTAATTTATTATGTATGTTCATAATTATTGATGTCACATTTTTATTTATAAATAAATGGTAAAAATGAGAAATAATAAAAGAAATTGATATGTTATTATTAGTTATTAATGATTGAGACTTGATGAGATATTATGAAAAAATTATGGATTTTACGGGACATAATAAAAAAAATTAGGGACCCAGATTATTTTCTCCTATTGCATAAGGATGAAATCTTTATCTAATTTAAATTTATTATAAATGAAAAATAAAAATCATTTTAATGGATGAACCATTTAGAAAAGATGCATTGAACTATTTGTGAAAAGAAAAAATGAGTGAAAAATGCATTTAATTGGAGGCCAAAATTCCTTTGAATGACTCAGCCACTTGGAAAATATGCATTGAAACGTTTGTCTATTAAATACTTGAAGATTGATTCATTAAATAAAATTGTAAGAAAATATAAATAATTATTAGATTAAATAAATATATTATTCTTATGAGTGTATATACACCTTATCTAACATAGAATACTATAAATGTAGTCAGAAAGCCCTTTCAATATATCAGCCACATAGATCTTATATCTACTAAGTGAGGATAAGCAGCATATCAAGAGATGTCTGCTTAAGTTGTATGTTTTGGTTGTCACTTCTCTTCCAGTTACTTCTTCATTTGTTCATCGTTTGCAGTCTGTTTGGGTTTCTTATTTGTTGCCTACCTCGTCATCACTCAAATTACACATGTCGTTTACCGCTTACTTCATCACAATTGCCACATACAATAACATTCATTCTCTACAGTCGACACATAAGCTACCTCCACATGCCACTTGCAACCTGCTTCACCTTCTTGTCTTTCACCCAACAACCACAAATAACCCAAATTGGTCAATTTCCTTTGCGTTTTCTCAACGGTCAGAAACTGCAATGATGTGAGTGAGATTGACGTTATAATAGAGATTCATCGAAACTGATATAAGGTCACCGTCAACGTCCAGGAAGCTCGACAACGAAGAGAAGATAATTATCAAAAAGATCATGCGTGAAGAAAGCTTACTTAGGTAGCAACGTCAAGCTCTTCGGTCTCAGCAATTGCCTCCATTAGCTTCCGTCCCTAATCTTAATCTTCAAACTACATGGTTTTTTTTTTTTTTTTTATTTAGTGTTTTGATTGGTAAATTCAACTTAAGGTTTTTTATTATGTAATTATGCTAGATTTTTTTTAACCATAACAATGAAAGTGCCTCTTAGTGATGATCACTCCGAAATGGAAGTACCCCGGAGTGAGTGCCATCTTTCCCCTATGAAAGTACATTAGAGTGAATGACATCACTCCGGAATAAAAGTTCACCGAAGTTACTAGTGTCACTCTGGAAAGCAAGATCACCAGTGTGACTGACATCACTCTGGAATGAAAGCATATTGGAGTGAGGATGACTCTGGAAGGGTATGATATCACTCTTGAATGGAAGTACATCGAGGGGGACTGACATCACTCTGGAATATAAGTGCTCCGGAGTGATGATCACTCCGAAATGAAAGTGTTGGTTTTTAGGGGCTAAATCCGGTAACGCAGCGGAAGCGGTGGAAAATCGTATTTTCCGATTTCAAAACTTTTTCTCGGATTAATTAAATAAACATATTTATTTAACATTCCAATAATCAAATTATGAAATAAAATTCAATAAATAATATTTAGGTGAATTTACCAAATTACCCTTACTTGGTATTTTTGTCCATTTTAGTCCGAAATTGATCAAATCAATTTTGAATGATTCTAAATCATTTCTAAGATGAACTTAGCATGTTCAAAACATCAAAACACCAAAGCAACCAAAATCCCCAAATTTACTTCATTTGGCCGAGAGCCTCACTAAGGTTCCAAGTTGTGCACTTTGTCATTTCATGCTTCAAAACACATCAAGATGTAATCTAATCAACATGAAACTTTATATGCATCATATACATATCCAAATACACAACATATATGAAAAGCCCCAAATTTGGAATTGGTCTTAAACCCTAATTTTTCAAATTCTTCAAAATGAACAAATTAGACCAAATATTTTAAATCAATTACTTTAATCATCATTCTTCCATCCAATCCAAGTCTCAACACAATGAAACAACTCAAGATCAAATCTAGGTCATTTAAGAGTGGGTCAATAACTCTAGATTAGCAACATGGTTTCCAAAAACCTTAAAAGAATAGTTATAACTACAATAGTTACAAGCTTTCTTCATCATACATGCTCAACACTTTCAACAAAATTTTCATCATCAAAAACACAAGAAATAAATAAAATAATAACTTAAGAACATCACAAGATGTTGCCTAGATCCTAAGGAACAATTTCCTTTCTAATAGTAAGTTTGAAAAACTTACAAAATCCAAGCTTTTCTTTGGTTTCTTCTTTTCTTCCTCACTTACTTTCTTTGTTTTCTTTAATGGAGTTTCTTGTAAAGTGTATTAGGTTATCCAAATGAAAATGAAATGAAAACAATATATACTTGTGCACAAAAAACCCTATGGCCGAATTCACAAGCATATACAACAAAATTAATTTCAATTTCATTTAACATTTCATTTAGTCAACTTGGTTAAATATCTAAAAACAACTTTATTAGATATTTTAATTAAGTCAACAAGGCAACTAATATCATTTACTTCAAATATCCTAATGTAAGATATTTATATTTTAATTAATTTAATCATTTAACAATTAAATAATCAATTAATTAATCAAATACAAATATATTAAATATATGTATAATATTTACATTAAATATTAAAAACATATATTCATTTAGGATATAAGTCAAAAAACTCATTTTGACTATTAATTAATGTGTATTGAAATTAATCAAGTATTAAATGTAAATACACAATAATTAGGCAAATGACTATCTAGTCCCTTTTGCACGTTTCTTGCGTTTAACCTTTAAACGACTTTATAAATAATCAATATTATTTATTAATGTTGCTCTAGTGCTCTACGAGTATGCTTCATTATTGAGACTCTCTAGATTCAGGTACATCCGTCACGAAATCAAATTTCGTGTCCATAATCTATCCACCCGTAGATTATGACGATCACGGATAATCTCGCTGAACCATGCAGGTCGAGGTCATGGCAAATGTATAATTCCTCCGTCACAGGTATCCGGATAAATCCCAGAGATACAGATGTAAACGTCAAATCTCTATGGGGATTATCCAGTCGACTATTCCATTAGCAATCTCTAAAAGAATGTTTAAAACTAGCTTCTAAACTTTACCATGGGCCCATGGTTTTTATCTGATTGCTAATCATATGGACTACCTATGCTCTGGTACACAGAACTGACGGATCCTATCTTGATACTCATAGGACACCCTGAGGATCTGTCTACACCCAACGAACAGGCGGAGGTCTGATCTTAATAGATCGGTGACGTGACTGCCATCTAAGTGTAGAAGATGTCTCATGTCCCCACAATGGCATCTCAAGTCTAAGAATCACAAGTGCTACTCAACCCGAGAAGATTCTTATTGACGCTGGTGTACCATCCATTAAGAATCTTCGGTGAGTCGTTCAGTGTTTATCCGCTATAAACACCTACACGTCTATACTAGTCTCCAAGACTAATGGTTCATTGAGAAACCATTGGAATCATATATTCCTGTATACGACATGTACCGGTCTCAACGGGTTTACTATACTGACCAAGTAGTGTAAACCTTGACCAGGAACAATCTGAGAATGACAACGTCATGATACTACTCAATGTCAGTTGCGACGCTTTTGCAACAGTACTATGACTAATCATTCTAAGGTCATTACGTCTTTACCATTTAATAAGATAGATTATATTATAGAAACTGCATATATTATTCATAATAATATGGTTTTACAGAAGTATTCAAAAGAAATACAACCGGGAATTGGCGCTCTGAGCACCAACCCCAACAGAAAGTCTATAGTGAGAATGACATCACTCCGGAATAAAAGTACACCGGAATGAATGAGATCCCTCCAGAATGAAAGCACACTGGAGTGAGTGACATCACTCAAGAATGAAAGTATACCGAAATTACTGGCATTACTCTAAAAAGTAAGGCCATCAGATTGTCTGACATAACTTCGAAATGAAAACACACCGGAATGAAAGTACGCCGGAGGAACTGAAATTACTCCGGAATGAAAGCACACAAGAGTGATAATCACTATGTAATGTAAGTACATCGAAGGGATTGACATCACTTCGGAATGAAATCCCACCGAATGGATTATCACTCTGGAATGGAAGTACATGTGGGTGAATAAAATCACTCCGGAATGTAAGTATATCGGAACTGAATGAGATCATAATTTTACCATTTTACATCGGAGTGATGATCATTATTTATCCTTTCTTTAATCATCCGGAATTGATATACCCTGAAGTGACTGACATCACTTCGATATGAAAGTACACCAGAGTGAATGAGATCACTCTAGAATGAAAGCAATATAAGCACATCGAAGTGACTGATATTACTCTGAAATTGAAGTACAACTGAGTGATGATAACTCCAGAATGGAAGTACATCGGAGTGACTGACATCACTCCGAAATGAAAGTACATCTGAATGTTGATCATTCAGGAATGAAAATTCACTAACATGATAATCACTCCGGATTGGAAGTGCACTAGAGTGATGATCACCATGAAATGGAAGTGCACCGGAGTGACTAACATCTTTACAGAATGGAAAGTGTATTGGAGTGATGATCACTTCGAAATGGAAGTGAACGAAGTGATAATCACTCCATAATGAATAGGGTTACCACCACCACATGTAGAACCCATTTCAATATCAATGTTTATTAATGATAAAAATTAGTAAAAAGTAATAATATTTTGAAATTTAACATATGTTTTCATGGAAAAAAAAAGAATGTTAAAAACGACATACCTCCTAGAGACGAAGTAGAGGCGGGTGTCAATAGTGGTGTCACAAAGCCCGTAAAACCTATTTCAATATCAACAAAGTGAGAATTAGTGTATTGAAATTAACAAGGTTTTCAAAAAAAAATAGAATAAGGTTAATAATGGCACACTCTTTGAAGATGAAGCGGAGGCGGGTGTCAATAAGTGTCAGATCTGGGGGGCCCTAAGCGGACTCCTAAAAACAGACCCTTTTATCTTAAAAAAATATGCGTATTTTTTTTAATGTAATATGCATATATGAATTAAACCTAAACATTTTATTAGAATTTGGCCTGAACTCAAATTTTAAACTTTGGCCAAAAATTTTAAATATTATACAAAATTTAATTTTTAATATTAAAATATTAAAAAAAACATATCACATGAATTGAGCCTAAAATTTATTTGCAATTGAGAGCCTTAGGCAATGGTCTAGGCTACCTAGGGCTCAGAACCGACCATGATGTTGTTGGACAATTGTGACCCATAGCATCACTATTTGAGCCTAAACCTTAAACCATAACATATCACATGAATTGAGCCTAAAATTTATTTGCAATTGAGAGCCTTAGGCAATGGTCTAGGCTACCTAGGGCTCAGAACCGACCATGATGTTGTTGGACAATTGTGACCCATAGCATCACTATTTGTAAAAGACATTGTGGTTTTTGTACAAATTAACTATGTGACAAAGGAAATTGTTATTTTATCATTTTATAATTAGATTACATTGATATATAAATAATAAAAGTCCTTATGATTAGTTCCGGATTAATAAGATATGAGACAGTATCAATCCACGAACGGTTTAATCATTAAATATCTATAGTCGTAGTATTATCAAGACTGGACATCGATAATACGGAATAGACTAGTATTACACTTGTGCGCGTTATGGAAGCTTAACGGCATATTTCTCATATATTTAAGTATTGGATACTTATGCAAGTGTGGTATGAGGTTCTGTTAGCCGTTGGATCGGGAACAGCTTCGCTCTGGATAGACCACTGATGAGTGGTATTTATATCACTATTTCCCACTCATTTAACTTAATATTTTGTATAGTTTCTTGAGTTTTGATGTGTTTTATTGTTATTTTGCAGATAAATAAAGTTTGGACAGCACTGGAGGCAATTTGGGGCAAAACCGGACAAAAATGCGTCAACAGGGTTATTTTGGTCTTCTGCGAGTCACGACGCTGGAGCACTTCGCGCCGCGACGCCCAGCGTGTGCCGGTTCTGCTAAAATGCGCCATGGTCAACGTGTCAACAATTTGAAAAGTTTGACTTTGCTAAAATGCGCCGTGCCACGTGTCACCATCAAATCCGATCTGCTAACGTGCGCCGTGCCACGTGTCATCATCATATGCTGCCGACACTCAGACTTGACACGTGTCGCCTCGTCATCAGCCATGTCAGCGGTCAACAAGTCAACCTTGCCACGTGTCGTGCCACATCATCAGCCACGTCAGCAAGTCAACCGAGTCAACTTGCCACGTCAGCCTCAGCCAATCAGAGCTTGACACGTGTCGCCACGTGTCGCAATCCCATTGTGCCGACAAGTCAACAGTCAGCCGCCTCGCCACGTCAGCGCCACGTCATCAATGACGTCATCACAATAATTGAGAATTAGCCGCCTTGACACGTGTCAGTTGCACAGTTAGCCGCCTCGCTACGTGTCGCCGTCTCATTGTGCCACGTCGACATTTGAGCGTCGCGACGCTAAACGCCTTAGCGTCGCGACGCGCGCACAGTTCCCAAACAGTGAATTTTGTTTTGCTATAAATAGGCCGCGAATTTTCATTTTTCAATACACCTTTCTCTCTCTTAATTTCTCTCTCTAGAGAGAGTTTCTCTCTCTAGAATTTTTATTTTTATTTTTTAGTTTTTTTTTTATTTTAGTTTTGTAAATAATTTTAATTACATTTTGTAATAGTAATTTAATTTTTACTTTTTACAGTTTTTACTATTCACCATGTTGAAGTAACTTTTTCAGCTAGGGTGAAAGGTAATTCTTTTATTGTTACTATTTAGATTAATCTCCCTTAAAAATAATATATTCACTATTTAAAATATTGACTTAATAAGGAATACCGCTATATTGGTCGGTTGGTAATTTAATTTTAATCTGTTTTAAACCTGACTAATCAAGGATACCGCCAGACTGGTCGGTTGGTAAATTTATTTTTGGTTCCGCCTTAATGGCTGGTTGGACTTAATTTGACTTAATCAGGATACCGCCAGACTGGTCGGTTGGTAAATTTATCACAAGTTTATATATTATTTTATGGGAGATATCTAAATTAGTAGTAGTAAAAGTAATTCCTTTTACCTTAGCATTTTATTTTTATTTTTATTTTACTTTTCAGTATTTTTATTTTATGTATTTTATTTTTATAGTCCTAGTGATGTGTTAGTTAATTAGGGGTTGTGATGACTTTTAATATCACCGGTTTATAAGGGATTATTTTATAGTTGGGTAATTTACAGGTTTATTTATTAAGTCTTAAGCTTAATGCTTCTTGTTGTCTGATCACCAATAAGATTGATATGGTAAATCTAAAATGAATTAGACATAGGGATTTTAGGTTTCAGCCTTAGACTTAATAGCCCACGATCTTCTTTGAGGATAGATAACCCTTTAATAGATTTCCTTACAGGATAGGAATATACCTGTCGGGCGGGGGTAGCCATAATTGGAACTTAGACTTAATGAATCCAGTAATGTGGTTGAGATAGGAATATGGTTCAATTGGGTTATACTGGGTATTTGTAGTTGACCATCGGAAGAGGCTTTTACATAATTTAGTGTTCCAGGTTAGTAAACTGATTTATTACACAAACATAAAATAATCACTTCATCTTTAAAATAATATTAAAAGAAATCACAACCCTAGATCTTGTGTCTTTTGTTATTTTCCTTAGTATTTTCTTTTATCTTTTTTTTATTTATTTAGCAAATCTTCAATCAACCAATCAATCAAGCAATCAATTCTATTCTCCCTTTAATTAGATATTGTAAATAAATAGATTCAACAATTAATAACAACAGTAGGAATTAAGTCCTCGTGGGATCGATATTATTATACTACTTGAACGATACGTGCGCTTGCGTTATACGTGTGTGTTTACGCCGGTCAAGTTTTTGGCGCCGTTGCCGGGGACTTATATTTCTTGAGTTGTTAATTTTGAAGCTATCTAATTTACTTGTATCTAATTTTCTTTATTTTTATCTGTAGTTTTTATTTCTTTCTTTTGATTTCAGGTGACTTAAAAATGGAACATTACTGGGAGATTGAAAGATTACGTGCTTTACAAGAAAATACACCCCAAATCTGGGAACAACAGTCCAGTTTTCTGAGGCCTGTTGTCGAGCCCAACAATTATCACTGGATACCAGAACCAAGCAACACTACATTTGCTCAACAGAATTCAATATGGAGATGTGATATATGTAATGGTGACCACCCGAGCGATTATTGCGAATACAACTACCATTCAGGGTGGCAGAATTATCAAGATCCTTCATGGTATGACGAGCCATCATATTTCACAGAACCATCACATCTTCCATCTTATCCATCATCTTCCTTCGATCCTTATCAAGAACCAGAACCATCAGAGGAAGATCAATTGATTCACATGTTCAAAGAACAAGTAGCTCGATTTGATGCACAAGTTCAGAGTAACACAGAATCCATACAGAGAATGACAGATCAAATCAGACAATTCACAGAAAACCAGAACTATATACCTCAAGAACCATTCTCAGATGACACTGATGAAGCCTTCAAATACCAATCATTTTATAATGACACCTTAACAGAGGAGGAGGCTGAGCAGTATCAACAACCAGAGGTATCAGTTCAGGAACCCGAACCGGCAAAGTCTCGATTTGATTTTTATTATTCAGATTCTGATGAAGATGAAGCTGAACTGTTTGTACCAACTGCACCAATAATTGAGGATGGAATTCTGTGTCCTCAAAACGAAGATCTTGGAGATTCCATTTCACAAATGTTTGAAGAAGATCAACTTGAGCCATCCAATCCAGTCATATCAGAGGATGAAGACCTAAAATCTAACATTTCTTTTCATTCTCAGGTTGACAATTTTGAAACATGTATTTCACAGATGACAGATGAAGAGCTGAATGCAGAAATTTTCAAATACATCTGTGAAGAAACGGTGGAGCAAAAAGAAGAGCAAATAGAGGAGCAACTGTCAGAACTTAATAAAGATCCAGAGCATTCAGGAAAAACATCGCTGTTTTGGGGAGAACAAATCAAAGATATCACCCAGAAGCTTGACAGAATGGAATTTCCATTCCAAGTCAAACACCATACGAAACCTCCTAATTTTCTTTCTTTCTTTTCAGGTACTACTGGAGCAACAAGGATTAAAAAGGTGGAACGAGCACTGAATAGAACAAAATTCTTTTTGCCACTTTACCGTTGGAAGAGACCCTTCAAAAGCAACGCTCACGGGATTGTCTTTAATCGGACATCCAAAACGACATTGAAACCTCCTTAACAGATGAATTTCAGTCACGTCTGGCTGAAGACGAAAAATTCAGCGCTAGCAGGGAGGCAACCCATGCAATTTGTTGTAATTTATTTTTCATATTTTGTGTGAACTTTTTAATTAATTTGTGTGTTAGTTTTGCAGGAAAAATTTAAATGGAATTTATCAGGACAAAGCAAGCCAGTACAAGCGGGATTTTCAAAATAAAAATTTGACAAAATCACGAAGATACAAAGTTGATCCAGGAGACGGCCGAGTAAAAAGACACTTCTTAAGAGGCGTCCCTATGGATTTATCCGTCACAAGACATGGTTTTGCCAAAAAAAAAAAAGAAAAAAAAAAGAAAAAAAAAAAATCCCTAAAAATTACCGAGCGTCGCGACGCACGACCAATTTCAGCGTCGCGACACTGGTTTGATTACAAGCCTAAAACCAGCAGCCACCACGCACAGATCACTCCTCCTTCCTCACAGATCTCACCATTTTCTCTCAACCCAGCAGCCAAATCCAACCGAAACCACCCATCATCATCTTCTTCCTCAAACACCACCAAAACCGAACCAGCCACCCTCACTTAGATCCAGCCAACAACCACCGCGAGCCACCCTTGCCGTGACCGAGTCTTTGCCAGCCGAGATCCACACCGTGAGCAACCACCGCGAGCCATCCTTGCCGTGACTCAACCGCGAGCCAACGAACCAAATCGACCTTCCATCGACCAACCACCGCAAGCCAAACAACCGAGATCCACAGCCGCAACCTTTGCCGAGCCGTGAGCCACCATGCCGAACCACCATGAATCTTAACCATCATTGCCAAAGATCCAGCCATCGCCGAGATCTAACCACCGAGACCAAACCGAGACTGCAACCATCTCGCCTGAACTGCACCACCACAGCCGAGACACACAAACCAGAACCAAGAGAAAAACCGTGACCATCACTGCCGTCCAACAACCAACGACCAGAAATCAAACACAAATCCAAACCGATCCGTATCCTTCACTGCCAAAATCAAAAATTACGGTAATGATTTGATAAAAAATTGATTTGGTAATTGGGTAAATTGAAAAATTGAATTGTGAATTGGTTGACTGTGGATTGGATTACGAAGTGTTGGATGGTTGAATTTGATTCGTAGTAATTGGGGGCGAAGAAATTGAGTTTGATATTTGGTGTTTGTTTGTGGCATTTGGTAGATTTAGGTTGTATTGGATAATCAAAAATTCAGGGGAGACTATGTCGAATTTTTCTGAAAAATACCAAAGTTGGGATTTGATTGATAATAATTTTTTAGGGTGAATTTTGGGGAAATTTTGAGATTTTAGAAGTGATTCTGCCAAAATTTTTAATGCAAATTGTCAAATAGCGATCGTGGTAAGAATCGTAATTTGGACATAAATCTTAATCGGTAATTTTTCCTGTAAAATTTCAGCTGATCAGGTACAACCTTCTAACTCTCCTTTTACTGTTTAAGACATTGGGGACAATGTCTCATTTAGGTTTGGGGGAGGGATTTAGTTGATTAGTACCTTGTTTTTAGTTTGTATGTTGTTTTTATTTTTTAGTTCAAAATTTTTCGAAAAATACAAAAAAATTGAAAAATTTTCAAAAAATTACAAAAATATTTTGCATATTTTGTGTTTTTAATTTGACTAAAAGGTGGAATTGGTAAGAGATAGCCGAGTAAGGAATTTCCGCTCCTGAGACGTATCTCAAACCTATTTCGAAACAAGTTAATTTTTGTTTATTTCATTTTGAATTATTTAATTTGTGAATTCTCCTTAACACTGACTAAATTGGATCTTCATATGTTCAGTTGACAGGTATTATGAACTTACATGGAAACATACGGACATGAGCTAAAATTGAAAAGTTTGTAATATTCCGTGCTATAGTTTAATTGGAGGAAGCATCTCTAAATAGTGATGGGGTAAAAAAAAAAAAAACGTCCGAGATCCGAGTTATTAAGTCTGTAAGGGTATTTTAATACCTAGTGCCCTAAAACCAACTGGTTTGGGAGTCATTGGCCCAAAGCTCGCTACATGGATCGAAGATGCTGCAAAAATATATTCATATCTGAAGTCTGAGTAATTAAGTTCGTAGGGGTGTCTTAACACCTGGTGCCCTAAAGCCAACTGGTTTGGGAGTCACCGACCCAAAGCTCGCTACATAGACGGAAGGTATTGTATAAAAATAAAAAATAGAGAAAAAATCAAAGAAAAAATTCAGAAAAATCAGAAAATTATTCCATTGCTACAAAAAAAGGTGTGAAATCTGATAGAACTTTAGGACAAAAATATTACTCTCTTATCAACTGTACTTATGACTGTTGTGGGCAAAAATGAAATGATTAATATTTTGTTGGCTGTGTATATGGAGAATGGTAAAAACAATCGGAGAATTTACTTATTCGGTAATTTAGAAAGAAACAAAACAACTAGTAACTTGGAGTAGATTTTTCACCTGATTAGTCACTTTCTTTCTTTATTCTCTTTTCGCTTGTCTTTTTGCTTTTGTGTGCATTAGTTTTAAATACCTTTTTACTTTTGTAAAATGTTTGTGGGTATCATTGCTGTAAACCCTCACGAGACTACACTCGTCCACTAGGGACACCTAGGGGTTTAAAGGCTTGTTGCATATGCTAAATGCAACCGTGATCCCTACGAAAATGGCTTAGTTAAATTTTGTTATGTTATTTTATTTTGTATTTTGCTCGAGGACTAGCAAAATGTTAGGTTTGGGGGTGTGATGAGTGGTATTTATATCACTATTTCCCACTCATTTAACTTAATATTTTGTATAGTTTCTTGAGTTTTGATGAACGTTTTGATGTGTTTTATTGTTATTTTGCAGATAAATAAAGTTTGGACAGCACTGGAGGCAATTTGGGGCAAAACCGGACAAAAATGCGTCAACAGGGTTATTTTGGTCTTCTGCGAGTCACGACGCTGGAGCACTTCGCGCCGCGACGCCCAGCGTGTGCCGGTTCTGCTAAAATGCGCCATGGTCAACGTGTCAACAATTTGAAAAGTTTGACTTTGCTAAAATGCGCCGTGCCACGTGTCACCATCAAATCCGATCTGCTAACGTGCGCCGTGCCACGTGTCATCATCATATGCTGCCGACACTCAGACTTGACACGTGTCGCCTCGTCATCAGCCATGTCAGCGGTCAACAAGTCAACCTTGCCACGTGTCGTGCCACATCATCAGCACGTCAGCAAGTCAACCGAGTCAACTTGCCACGTCAGCCTCAGCCAATCAGAGCTTGACACGTGTCGCCACGTGTCGCAATCCCATTGTGCCGACAAGTCAACAGTCAGCCGCCTCGCCACGTCAGCGCCACGTCATCAATGACGTCATCACAATAATTGAGAATTAGCCGCCTTGACACGTGTCAGTTGCACAGTTAGCCGCTCGCTACGTGTCGCCGTCTCATTGTGCCACGTCGACATTTGAGCGTCGCGACGCTAAACGCCTTAGCGTCGCGACGCGCGCACAGTTCCCAAACAGTGAATTTTGTTTGCTATAAATAGGCCGCGAATTTTCATTTTTCAATACACCTTTCTCTCTCTTAATTTCTCTCTCTAGAGAGAGTTTTCTCTCTAGAATTTTTATTTTTATTTTTTAGTTTTTTTTTTATTTTAGTTTTGTAAATAATTTTAATTACATTTTGTAATAGTAATTTATTTTTACTTTTTACAGTTTTTACTATTCACCATGTTGAAGTACTTTTTCAGCTAGGGTGAAAGGTAATTCTTTTATTGTTACTATTTAGATTAATCTCCCTTAAAAATAATATATTCACTATTTAAAATATTGACTTAATAAGGAATACCGCTATATTGGTCGGTTGGTAATTTAATTTTAATCTGTTTTAAACCTGACTAATCAAGGATACCGCCAGACTGGTCGGTTGGTAAATTTATTTTTGGTTCCGCCTTAATGGCTGGTTGGACTTAATTTGACTTAATCAGGATACCGCCAGACTGGTCGGTTGGTAAATTTATCACAAGTTTATATATTATTTTATGGGAGATATCTAAATTAGTAGTAGTAAAAGTAATTCCTTTTACCTTAGCATTTTATTTTATTTTATTTTACTTTTCAGTATTTTTATTTTATGTATTTTATTTTTATAGTCCTAGTGATGTGTTAGTTAATTAGGGGTTGTGATGACTTTTAATATCACCGGTTTATAAGGGATTATTTTATAGTTGGGTAATTTACAGGTTTATTTATTAAGTCTTAAGCTTAATGCTTCTTGTTGTCTGATCACCAATAAGATTGATATGGTAAATCTAAAATGAATTAGACATAGGGATTTTAGGTTTCAGCCTTAGACTTAATAGCCCACGATCTTCTTTGAGGATAGATAACCCTTTAATAGATTTCCTTACAGGATAGGAATATACCTGTCGGGCGGGGGTAGCCATAATTGGAACTTAGACTTAATGAATCCAGGTAATGTGGTTGAGATAGGAATATGGTTCAATTGGGTTATACTGGGTATTTGTAGTTGACCATCGGAAGAGGCTTTTACATAATTTAGTGTTCCAGGTTAGTAAACTGATTTATTACACAAACATAAAATAATCACTTCATCTTTAATAATATTAAAAGAAATCACAACCCTAGATCTTTTTGTGTCTTTTGTTATTTTCCTTAGTATTTTCTTTTATCTTTTTATTTTTTTATTTAGCAAATCTTCAATCAACCAAATCAATCAAGCAATCAATTCTATTCTCCCTTTAATTAGATATTTGTAAATAAATAGATTCAACAATTAATAACAACAGTAGGAATTAAGTCCTCGTGGGATCGATATTATTATACTACTTGAACGATACGTGCGCTTGCGTTATACGTGTGTGTTTACGCCGGTCAACCACTCAGAATCTCATTGGTAGTATGACTATGTGTCTATGGGAATCTGAATCAGGGTATGTGTATTTGGTCTTAACCTGAGACTTGCATCGCTAATACTTGCGAAAATCAGTACACTTTGGTTTTGGTCGTCCGGGGCTTTAACAGGTTCTGTGTACGCCTCTTCTGGGTTTGTTGAGAATCGTAGTGTATTGGGTGTGATGTCAAGATGAAAGTGTCACTTCAGTCATATGGAGATGATGATCACGAAGGATACAGAACTGGTACTCTTAAATGTTGCAGCTATCGGGATAATATGACAATGTCATGATTATCCGATTAAAGAGACTAGTTGCTTGTGATCCGATATATGCTTCGTACGGGGCAGACAAAATTCCAGCCTCAGGCCTAGCATGTGACATCTGATATTGGATCATAATACGCAATACTTAGTATACTACGCTTGATAAAGATTATATATTCTTCGTTGAATATTTCTGGAGAATTGGGTAGGCACATTGTTTTACTAGAAGCGAACCATGTCTTGTAAATCGGTAAGAACGTGGTACCGGGTACGCACATGTTCGGATAGTTCGACAACCGGATTTATTGCCAACATATCCAGGGATCTCTTGGGTCGCTTCCCAAAGATTCACCGATGACATTTGACTCGAACAGAATTAATATGGGATTAATTATGAGAGAGGAAATTAATCTAGGATTAATTACGGCAAAAATTTATCTGGGATAAAATTCGGATAGAAAAGAGAATGCGATTAATTTGGTATTAATCGATTAAATAATATATTGGATATAATTGAAATCGGATTTCAATGCCGAATTAAAATTGGATTTTAATTCGGGCGAACGAATTAATTTAGAATTAATTCGTAAGCGACTTTCGTAATAATTTTACGATGCATTATTATTTAATTAAATTAGATTTAATTACGTCGCGACGGAAAATTCGTTTAATTGGATTAAACGAATTCGGGCCCTAGCGAAGTTGCGTGTTGAGTTATTCGACTTAAATTTGGAATTTAAAAGTGGTGGGACCCACTTGACTTACATCAACATGTTTGACATTTGATGGAAGTTGTTATTGGTTGAGTAAAGCTTGAATTGCTTATGGAACACTCAAAATCAAAACCATCACTTAACCATTGTATAAATTAATTAAGTTAACTTTGGAAGTATGATATAAGTTACTATTCACAACATTCTCTCTTCTCCTTCTTCCTCATTGTCGTGACTTTGAGCTTCTCTTCGCCATTGATTTTGCTTCAAAATCAAACATTGCTAGCACATAAGGAGTCAACTAAGGTGATAAGGAAACTCACCATTGAGTTGGAAACAATATAGAAAGCTTGGAGCTTCATCTACATCTCTTGAACTTTTGAAATCTCAACCGATCAAAGTAAGTAATTTCCGCAACTTGTCTTTGATTTATTCACACACATATCATGACTTAGAGACTTGGGCATGTCTTGGACACTAACAGATGTCAATGGTGGTGAAGCCAAAACATTGGGGTTACCACCGCTAATTGGAACCCAATTCCATATCTTTAGCCATTATTCAAGAAATAATTAGTATAAAAATAAAAACATATTTAATTAAACAGATATTTTAAGAAGAACAAAAGAAATTATCATCGGAAGGCTGAAGCTGTTGTCATGAGTGATTACTGATTAGAATGAGATGTTCTTGAAACTTGAAACTTCAACCTAAAACATCTCAATTGCAACGGGTTGAAAGACAATATGCTGAAATTTGAAACTTCAACCTAAAAAATCTCAATTGTAGCCGACTGAAAGTTTTTAAAGGCAACAAGCATTTGATTTTAATGATTTTCACAACTAAATATTGATTAATAAATATTACGTGAGGACAGCTGAAATTTTAAATTATAAATCAAAACATTAGGGATAAATTAAACCGTTGAAACATTATTTTAAAATTTTAAAATACAACCAGTAAACAAAATATTTTTAAATTTTAAAAAGAAAATTTAAAAGCACAGTCTTTTTTCCCATAAATATTAATTAATTAATTAACTATTTTAATTTTTTAAAAAAAAAAACCGTGAAACAATATTTTTAAATTTTAAAAAATGAAAATTTTAGGACACAACATATTTTTTCTAAATATTATTTAATAAATATCGCGTGATCCAACTATGAAACATATTAAATTTTAAAGTTTAAAATACTAAAAGCCATTAAAAGTAAACCACGTGGAGTCCGTCACGAAATATGAAACCGTATCAGTATAGATTTTCTATACAAAATCGTATCTGTGTAGGTTTCTTAAAAAAGTATTTTTAAATTTTAAAAAAGAAAATTTAAAAGTAGACCATTTTTTTCTTCTAAATATTAATTAATAAAAAAATTATTTTAAATTCTTAAAAAGCAAACCGTAAAATAATATTTTTAAATTTTAAAAAGTGAAAATTTGAAGGCACAACATATTTTTCCTAAATATTAATTAATAAATATCATTGTGGGTCCAGCTATGAGACATTAAATTTTAAAATACTAACTGTACGGGTCAAATTTGGTCCAAGGTTAATTTCGACCTTTCGCTTCAGGCCCACTGCTAAATGCACCCTCAAAACCCCATAACCGAACCAAAAGACATTGTGCAGGCCCAGGCTCGGAGAAACACCATACGCCAACCCACGAAACGCTTAGACTCATAAATACCCCTCATAACCCAGCCGTTTTCAGTCTTCATGACTGCCCATAATACTCCTTCATGACACGACCATTACCAACACACAAAACGTATGTCAATTAACGCATTCATGAATCTCACCTCAAATAGCCTATAAAAGGAACCGAGATCCAGAAGAGGAGGGGGACAAAAAGTATTACAACCCAAAGCTTAATCATTCTCACCAGAGCCCTCAGAACCTCCGATCCATCGCCCTCACGGCAATCCACGGGGATCAAGGTAGTCTCTAGCCTTGCTCTTCCATTACTTACAGCTCGTCTTCATCACTGACTTGAGCGTCGGAGTGCCTACAGCACCCACCACACCGGTGGGCAGTAACCTCCACGCTCACTCTACATTTGTTTTGCAAGATCGTTAGTGCCCCCAACCTACAAATTCTCGATTGTGGACCTCGGGCGAAAACCATCATCCACAATTTGGCGCCCACCGTGGGGCCTTAGCGATTCATAGCAGATAAAGATCTTTCAGTCTACGGTTCCTAAAACACAGCCAACCATGGCTTCTAGCAGTGAGGAGACACCAGATCATATGACTACGCATCTGATCATACTCCAAGAACGATTACGCACCTTAGAAGAAGAGAGTCAAGCCATGCGAAGCTCCAATATAACCCTCCAGAAGAAACTGGGGCAAATCTCTTCAACCTCCCAACAACCTGATTCTCCAGACCATCACATCAATCCTATAATCCCCACCAATCTCCTGGGGGCATTCAACAATGTGGCAAGCGAGAATCCGCCATTGGACAACCATCTACCAAATCAAGAAAGAAATGAAAGTTGCTTCCACCATGCGTAAGGAAATGAAAGAGTTCAAAGATGCAATTCTCTCCAGCCTACCTAGTGTCAGACTACCAGTGAGAAAAAGCCGAGCTGGCACAATCTCAGATACACCATTTTTGGAGACCATCAATTCCATTGAGCTACCAAAGAAGTTCAGTCTTCCAGATATGAAGATGTATGATGGATCAACTGACCCAGACGATCATGTTGTCCATTACAAATACAAGATGTTATCAACGGGTCTGGCTTATCATCAATGGGAAGCTGGTATGTGCAGAGGATTTAGAGAAACATTAGTTGGTCCTGCCCTCACCTGGTTTATCAATCTCCCATACAGATCCATCGAGTCTTACCAACAGCTAGCAGACAAATTTGTGGAACATTTCGCAAGTTCTTGCAAGCTTGAGAAGACCACCAATGACCTTAATGCCATCCAACAACAGAGAGGGGAGTCCTTGCGAAGCTACGTGGCTCGCTTCAATAAAGAGAGCATAACAATCTCAGATCTCTATCAGCTTACTGCAGTGGAAGCATTTAGAAATGGATTACTTTCAAAAAGTAAACTCTACAAAAAACTCACTAAATTTCGATGCTACACTATGGATAAAGCCATGACTCGAGCCCACATTGAGATTAGGTGGGAGGAAGATAAGAGGAACAATAAGAGAAGAAGCTCCACCAACCATGACAATGAAAGAAGTTTGAATCCTCCCAAGCGACATAATAAATGATGTGCTAGTAATACTTCTCAATAAGATATCACCTGATGTAATTAGACAAAAAAAAAGGGCCATAAGCCACCTATTGTTGCTTTGGGGACATCATAGCTTCCCAAACAAGTATTCATTGGTAACTTTAAAAGAAAATGACCTTTACAAAACTACAACTTAGGGAGAAACCCATTTGCTCCAATCGACCACATAAAAAATCATCAGACCCAATCGATATACTTCTTCCATTCGACATGAGAATACCCTCATATTCTTCCAGCATACCCACCGACTAATAAATATTCTCTAGTAATGTCATCCACTCCAAACTACATGGAGAGATTATCATATTCTCCATACGATAAGGTGGATGGCCATCTGGCTATATAGAAGAATTGTTATCATTTCCATACAACATTGAAGGACTCACCACATTCAGACGACTGAAAGGATTTTCATCTCCTCCATATGACATGCACGGATTGCCTTCAACTCCATACTACATGGTTAGATAGTCGTCTATTTTCGGAGACATGAGAAGATAATTATATTCTTCACATTACATGAATGGATTGCCATCGACTCTAGACTCCATTCGACCATAGTCTCATGGACCCTCATCAGGAACAAGGCGCGTCCCTTCAGTGGAACCATTTTTCTAACCATTTACCCCATATGATGAAGAGATATACTTGGCATGAGGAAGATGTCTCAGTCGACAACACCCGAATGAAGACTTTGTGTGGATATCCTAGTCGACAATACATGTTTGGAGACTTGGCTTGAGGAGGATGTCAAAATGGACTATACTATAATGAAGACTTGGCGTAGACATCCCAGTCGACATTACCAGGTATGGCTTGCACTTCTTATAGTTGACACTACAATTTATAGTTTGGGACTTGTTATGGGTGTCCCAGTCGATATTACAACATATAGTTTGGTAATTATTATGGATGTCCCAGCTGACATGACAACATAGAGCTTGGTAATTGTTATTGGTGTCTCAGTCGACAATACAATATGTGGCTTGGCACTTGTTAAGTATCCCACTCGACACTACATGTATGGAGAATCGGTATTAAGATATCCCACTCGACACTACATGTATGGGGTGATAATATCCCAGTCGACATTACCAGACTTGGCAAGGATATCCCACTTGACACTACATGTATGAAGACTCAGCATGAGGAAGATGTCCCATTCGACACTACACGTGTGAAGCTTGGCAGTTGTTAAGGATCTCATTCGACACTACACGTGTGAAGCTTGGCACTTGTTAAGGATCTCATTCGACACTACACGTGTGAAGCTTAGCACTTGTTAAGGATCTCAGTCGACATTACCGTGTGAAGCTTGGTGCTCGTTAAAGATCTCATTCGACACTACATATATGGTCTTGTAGAATGAGAAATGAAAACCCTCACTAACCTTTATCAGGTCTTGTAGAGTGAGGATTGTAGAATGAGGAATGAATACCCCCATTGGCATCTGTCATGTCTTATAGAATGAGGAATGAGAACCCTCATGGACCTTCATCAGGTTCATTCGACCGTAGTCTCATGGTCTTCAGACTACAAGTCCTGTAGAATGAGGAATTATACCCTCATTGACTTTTGTCAGGTCTTGTAGAATGAGGAATTATATCCTCATAGACCTTTGTCAGGTCTTGTAGAATGAGGAATGAGAACCCTCATTGACCTTCTTCAGGTCTAGTAGAGTGAGAAGTGATGACCTTCTTGGACTTTTATCAAGTCATTCGACAGGTCCATACGACCGTAGTCACATGGACCCTCATCAGGAGAATGTGTGATGACCTTCATCAGGTCTAGTAGTATGATAAGGAAAGACTCTTGGACCTTCGTCAGGTCTGTAGAGTGAAGACTTTCATAGACCTTCATCTGGTCCAAAAGACATTGAAGACTCCCATGGTTCTTCGACCCGTAGTATGGGGATTATCCTGACCTTCATCTGGTTCAGTCGACCGGGGACATCCCTCATGGACTCATGTCGAGTCAAATGAAGACATGGACTTCCTACAGTCCATATGACAATGTCGTGTGAAACAACTCCTGAACCTTCATCTGGTTCAGTCGACCGGGGACATCCCCCATTGACTCATGTCGAGTCAAATAAAGACATGGACTTCCTACAGTCCATACGACAATGTCGTGTGAAATAACTCTTGAACCTTCATCTGGTTTAGTAGACCGGGGAGATCCCCCATGGACTCATGTCGAGTCAAGTTATAAACATATATTACACATGTCGTATGTCATATATCCTGACCATCATCTGGTTCAGTCGACTGGGTACTTCCCCAATGGCTCTTGTAGAGTCAAGTTCATGATATTGACCTTCATTTAGCTCATTCAACTGGACACATCCACGATGGATCATGTAGAGTCAAGTTCATAACTTGACATTCGTTTGGTTCAATCAATAGGCAGCATCGACGCTCAGGTACACCTTCATCCTATGGTCTCGACAAGCACGTCAAATACTCTTCAAACCAAGGACTCATTGACTTAGAGAGTATGAGACAAACTGTACGGGCCAAATTTGGTCCAAGGTTAATTTCGACCTTTCGTCTCAAGCCCACTGCTAAATGCACCCCGAAACCCCCTAACCGAACCCAAAGACATTGTGCAGCCCCAGGCTCGGAGAAACACCATACGCCAACCCACGAAACGCTTAGACTCATAAAGACCCCTCATAACCCAGCCATTTTCAGTCTTCATGACTGCCCATCATACTCCTTCATGACACGACCATTACCAACACACAAAACGTATGTCAATTAACGCATTCATGAATCTCACCTCAAATAGCCTATAAAAGGAACCGAGATCCAGAAGAGGAGGGGGGCAAAAAGTATTACAACCCAAAACTTAATCATTCTCACCAGAGCCCTCAGAACCTCCGATCCATCGCCCTCACGGCAATCCACGGTGATCAAGGTAGTCTCTAGCCTTGCTCTTCCATTACTTACAGTTCGTCTTCATCACTGACTTGAGCGTCGGAGTGCCTACGGCACCCACCACACCGGTGGGCAGTAACCTCCACGCTCACTCTACCTTTATTTTGCAGGATCGTTAGTGCCCTCAACCTACAAATTCTCGATTGTGGACCTCGGGCGAAAACCAGCATCCACACTAACAACCATTAAAAGTAAATCGCAGGTAGTCTGTCATGAAATATGAAACTGTAACAGTATAGGTTTCTCTACAAAATCGTATTTGTTTAGGTTTTTAAAAAAAATGATTTTTAAATTTTAAAAAGAATATTTAAAAGGAGTGCCTTTTTTCCTCTTAATATTAATTAATAAATAAATTTTTTAATTTTTAAAAAGTGAAAAATTTGAAGGCACAACATATTTTTCATAAATATTAATTAATAAATATTTCTCTATCCAATTTTTATAGAAAATTTTGAAAAATATTTGTAAAAAAAGTATTTGAATGACATCATTCCGAAATAAAAGTATACTGGAGTGAATGAGATCACCATTTTACCATTTTATATCGGATTGATGATCACCATTTTTGTAACGACTCAATTTCATAATTTTGATTAATATTATGACGGGTGACCTAGAAAAATTTTCTCCGAACTTTAGTAGAAAATTCTTGGAAATGACTTAGAGACCAGTGGGCCTAGTATTGGTTTATTGGGCCTAAGTGTCCTAGAGATAAAGTGGCTATATTTTCAACAATTCAAACTAGCCAATCCAAGCCTAACAAGAATCCAATATTTAGGCTCAAGTCCTCAATTTCTCTAGAAAATTCCATAATCTTCAAAGATTTTTCCTTAACATTTAAATGATTAAAAGACAAAATGAGAGAAAGAAACAAAAAGCTTCACCCCCCCCCCCCCCACCGGTCGAAAATGCATAGGAGAAGCAAGTGAAGGATTCGCATTTTCACTAGCAAATTTTTAAGATCATATAAAGCTATCCATCACCAAACAAGCTTATGAAGAAGAAAATGAGTCTTAGAGACTTTACTAGTGGAAATACACTGAAATGGAAGTACACCAGAATCTACCGGAGTGATGATCAACCCGGAATGGAAGTACACTGAAATGATTGACATCACTCAAGAATGAAAATACACTGGAGTGACTGACATAACTCTAGAATGGAAGTGCACCGGAGTGATCTAGTGATGATCATTCTGAAATGGAAATGCAGGGGAGTGTAGGCACTGCATTTTTGGATATAAGTCCCTATGATGAGTCTCATTTAGAGGCACTACCTTTTATGTCATGGAAGTCGCGGGAAACGGACGTCGGAAGGGGAAATTCAGAATAAGTATGTCATCAGATTCATTTCACAAGTTCATTGTTTTCGTTCGTGCTGCGTTCGTGACCACGTTCGAACGTCAAGCTGATTGCGTGTAGCGTTCGAATCGGCATTCGAATGGTGTCGATATTTCTGGTTTTGCTGCTAGCCTCACATCCAAGCCCAATTAGCCCACCAAAGCCCATAAAACACATATTTAACACGTGACAAAATTAAATAAAATCTAAAAATCATATACCAATATAAAATAAATATCATGCCTAAACCAAACAAATTAAATATATTAACTTCCTAATTAAACCAAATCTTGTCTCCAATCAATCTTTTGCTTTCCTTGTAAGACACTAATTGGTCTCCTTCCTATTCAAGCAGATGGAAACCCTAGCCCTTTGCCTAGGGGTGGGCAAAAAAACCGACCGAACCGAACCAAACCGCAAACCATACCGAATTTACGGTTTTTTTCTAACGGTTCGGTTTGCGGTTCGGATTGGCCCACCCCAAATGGTTTACGGTTCGGTTCAGGAGCTAATCCGAACCGCATCTGTTAAACCGAACCGAACCGTTATAGTTAAAAAAATTATATATTTTTATAAAAAAATTTGTATTTTTCTTTTAATTTTATTCTATGTTTTCTTTTTATTAGTATGTTAATACTTTTATTCTTAAATTTTTTGTTAATACTTTTATTCTTCAATTTATTTGTTAATA
Organism: Zanthoxylum bungeanum; assembly: GCA_019454045.1. Classification (NCBI taxonomy): domain Eukaryota; kingdom Viridiplantae; phylum Streptophyta; class Magnoliopsida; order Sapindales; family Rutaceae; genus Zanthoxylum; species Zanthoxylum bungeanum. The sequence continues at coordinate 55,890 of SKCR01035183.1, forward strand.
CTTTTATTCTTAATTTTTTGTTAATACTTTTATTCTTCAATTTATTTGTTAATACTTTTATTCTTAAATTTTTTGTTTTATGGTAGCATCATTATTCTTGAAAGTAAGATGTTGGATTTGTCTTTTAATTAGAACAATGGTAGCATTATTATTCAAGGTCATTTTTAAAAAAAATACAAGAATTAATTGTGCCTCATTTTTCAATCCTTAATGGAGTGCATGTGTTCTATGGAGTCAGATCTTACACCCTAGCACTTCATACTATTTGTGGGATAGACTAGTTTTTTTTTTGTCTTCACTTAAGTGGATGAAAATTTGTTTTAAATATAATAATCCGTAAACCGAACCGAACCAATCCGTAAACCGCTGGTTTAAAAAAATTTCAATCCGAACCAAACCGTTATTTAAAGGTTTGGTTTGAGAGGTAAAAAATCCGAACCATAAAATATGGTTTGGTTCGGTTTTTAGCAAAAACCGAACCAAACCGAACCGCGGCCACCCCTACCTTTGCCTATAAAAGAAACCCAATTCCAACACTTCCCCCTCGAAGCTCAATCTCACAAACAAAACACAAAGCAAATAACCCTGAACCTCTCGGCCACTCTCTCTATCTCTCAAGAACCATATACACATCCCTTTAAACACCATCCACCACCGAAAATCACCAACCAAAAACACCACCCACCATACATGAAAAACAGCCTCCTTCACTACCCAAAACCGAGCACACAAATCCCCTCAAAACAGTCCCCTAATGCCACAAAAAACTGCATCACCAAAATAGTCACAAAACCCCACTGTAACCACCGAAATCTGCACCCTCATACAGCCCCTAATACAGCAAAAATAGTGACAAAAAAACAGCCCCCTAATACAACAAAATCAGCAGTAATTCAGCAGTAACATAGCAGCAAAACAACAGTGAAACGGAGCGAAAACGGTAGCTTGAGCAGCGAAACAGCGAGAGAAAATGTTGAACCAGTGAACCAGAGGAGTTGCGGAGCATCCACCCTTCCGACGACCGTGTACGGTACTTCCGAGAGTCGACATAAAAGGTTAGACTTGATGACACTTTTTATTTATTTTCATTCATCTTTTAATTGTTTTATTTATTTTATTCGCATGAGAGTCGTTTGTGGATGCATGTTGTGGCTTTGAATAAAATGGAAAATGTGTCGCCTCTTGTGGTATATAGGATGGAAACCCAGACATAAATTCCGTAGCCGAATTCGAATGGACGGTAGTGCGGTCTATACTTGGGATACAACTCCACGTACCACTTGAGCAAACGGCGCATATTTTGTTTTATGTTGTTTTGATTCGTTTATTATCCGCATCTTATATTTCACCATTTTACTTTCAGTATGTTGTTTGTTTGTGTGTTGATGATGTGATGAGCATGGGCTTAGTATATTGGTCTAAAGGTTTTCCATTTGAGGGAAGAAAAGGCCAAAAGGCTACCTTTACGCCAATACTTTGCCGCGCCGGACAAAGTATGTTTGGTTGGATGTGAGATATGTTCAACCGAGCATACGAAGTCCTATATCGTTGTCTTTACTTTCTATGCATTGTGATGTAACGCGCATGGGCTAACTAGGGTGGATTGAAGGTCTTATATTCGAGGGAAAATGCCTGAAGGCTACCTTACCACGATGTTTTGCCGCGCTTTTTGTTATGTCATTGACTTTATGCATATCATTGTTCTATTTATGCATGTATTGCATTCTAATGTGCATGGGCTAACTAGGGTGGATTAAAGGTCCTCTATTCGAGGGAAAATACCCGAAGGTTACATTTACCACGATGTTTTGCCGCGTCGGACGAGGTACACCCGATTGAATGGGAATGAGTTCAATCGGGCACACGGGGTCCTACATTGTGCATCTGTGTATGCATTTGCGTCGTCTATCATGCATCAGGTCATGTCCCGTTCGAATGTGTTCTCGAACGCTACACGAATGCGAACCTTCTGTTTCACGTTCGAACGCGTTTACAAACGCTATTCGAACGCGCACGTATTTCCTTTGTTTTATCATGCATCAGGTCTGATCCCGTCCGAACACGTTATCAAACGCTATACGAACATGAACCTTCTGTTTACCGTTCTAACTCGTTTGCGAACGCTACTCGAACGCGCATGCATTTTGTTTCATCAGGTCTGGTCACGTTCGAATGCGTTATCAAACGCCACACGAACGAGAACCTTTTGTTTACCGTTCGAACGCGTTTTCGAACGCTACACGAACACGCATACACTGAACTGAGTCATGTTCATCACATGTCATGCATAATTGTTTCTTAGGTGATTTCTCTGGTATCATGTAATCAATCATACTATTTGTATCCCTGCATTTATCTATTTGATGTGTTCATGAGATGGTATTTAAGCATGATTTAGCCTATTTAGTTGGTCATTTTCAAGCATGATTAGTCATTTATTTTGCGTTTGGAATTTGCATTATGTCTAGGTTGTTCTTTGTTTTCCGTATTATATTATCGGAGTATGTTCATGAGATTGTCGTGTGCTATTGCATGTTCGCCGTTATTCTAATTTGCTTTCATGCGTGATTGCACAATTATTATCTACTGGCATGCCTATGATCGAATGTAATGTGCTTATGACATTGTATGCTAGCCGTATTTATCATTGTATGCAAATTGGGACATATATTAAATGCAAATAGGTTGTATGCAAATCTGAATATAGGTTATATGCAAACTTTGATATGAGCCTTGTACTTATGCATGCGAACTTAGAAGTAAATTATCCTTGGAAATAAATGTTACTTAGGCTTGGTTGAATTATTACACAAATCATTTTATTACAAGTGGCATAAGTCAAGGACCATTCCGAACCCAATGGTTTGAGGTCTTACCTTGCGAGGGGTGAGTGCGGCCTTAAATATTTGTCCCGGTTCACACCGGGTGGCGACTCAATCATTCTTCGGTTTAGTCCCCTGCGGGCTACTCCGTACTCCCAACCGGGTCGCGAGCTCGGAACAGCATGCGTCGCCCAGTTTCTGTGTTCCCACATGGAGTGATGATAACTTCAGAATAGAATTACACCGGAGTGACAGACACCACTCCGGAAACATCAGAGTTGCCGACACCACTTCGGAATAGAAGTACATCAAAAAGACTGACATCACTCTAAAATGAAAATAAATCGGAGTGACTGACATCAGCCCGAAATGAAAGTACACCGGAGTGATTGACATCGCTCCTGGGTGGATGTATACCGAAGTGATGATCACTCTTGAAATTTTTAAGATGTCATAGTAAAATGTGATTCATCTCTTTCAGTTTGTTTACAATGAATTAAATTTATAAATCATCTTCCCAATTTCCCAAAAAAATGAAGAAGAATATTTAGTTAAAATATTTTCAAATTGAACTCTTTTTTTTTTGACTGAAATATAGTAGACACATACCTTGTATGTGCTGCCTTTACTAGTATCATACATTTATTGAAATGTTTTATCTAACTTTCGAGTATGAATGAAAAAAAATGGTATAAATTTGTAAAACATTGAAGGTTGAAATTTCTTTCAATGACTCAACAACTTAGAAAACATGCATTGATATGGTTTTTACCTTTAAATACTTAATAATTAATTCTTTAAAAATTATTGTAATATACCGAGTTTTTCGGAACAGTGCTGGAAGAGTTTCGAATCAAAGTTAAGGATTTGGAACTGGATGATGTTTGAATATAAGAGCTTATATATTTGAAAATAAGTCAGAATTTTTTAAAATGAAGTTTCGTCGCGTTGGAAAATGCGTGGTTTTAAGGACCGGTGATGCTATTTATGTTTATATCATTATACACATAAAAGTTTCTTATTTTGGCTATAAAAATAGAAAATGAATTCTCATTGAGCTGATTCTTAAACCATCAAACTCATTCTTCCAAGACAAACAACTTTCGTGTTGAATATTTTTCGAAATTTGTATCAGAAAGGCTTCTAAAATATGAATTTTCGTGAAAGCCCCATGATAGGGACCTAGTTGTAATTTTACGGGGTCAGAATGTAATTTTCAGAAATTTATCTATAAATACCCTATAGTTTCCCGAAATCATGAAAATGGCATAACTTCACATTTCCTCACTCACGACCTTTCTGTCCCCAAACGTCTTTTATGTTGCCATGGTCACGACAGCAGACTACAAGCCATCGCCGACCAACGCGACCGGTGAGAGGGGTACGCCGACCACCCCTCCGTCATGTGGTGGCCGGCGGCAACCCAGAGCACCGATGAACGGTAGCAGAAGAGAGAGAAATATGGGTGATATGTTTGTCGATCCCAGCTCATCATTTCGTTTCACGTCGTTTCATATTTCTTATGATTGAAATGGTTTCGATGTAAAATGACTTATTATGTGATATTTGTGTTGATGCCTTATGTGATTTGAATGTTGGGCTAATAGATTGGCATGTATGTGAATATCTAGATATGGGAATTTGATAAGATAACGTATAAAGGATAATAAAAGTTGATAAACCTGAACTTGTAATAATTTAGTAATTCTAATAAACCGCTGACATACTTGACTTGTATGTTTGTTTGTAATACTAGCATGGTTACTTACTGAGTTTTAAGACTCACACCAAATCAGTTGCTAGTTTTGTAGGTTAGCTATCAGATGGGTCAACCACTTCAGCTTTGGAAGTTATGCTCGAGATGCGGATCGCCCAAGTTGCAGTGACCCTCGCTAGTGTCATAAGAGAAGTGATGAACACTAAAAAGTGTACATTTATTTAAAGGAAATTTAATTATTTCACACTTTTAGTTTCATTAATTCCCTTAATTTAGCATATTTGTGAAATAATATTTAAATTTATGTTTTATATATTTTTATTGTGATTTTTAATTCTTATGTAGGTGAAATATTACATTGGATTCATAACTAGAAAAGTATATGTGACATTTGGATTTTGGAGGCCAGAAACTTAAAAGGACATTCTAATAGTGTACAATTTCACGAATTCCAACTTTGCACAATCTTCACAATTTGACCATATCAGATTAAGGCGATTCCAATTCCAGATGAAAGAATACTCACTTATCTACAACTTTGCTCTTTACAAGAAATTATAGTTATGAGGTTTTCAAAGTCGAAATTGGTGAATACGTTAATGTGTGTTGCATGTAATTTTAATTATTATAAAATAAAGTAAAAAATAAAAGTTGAAATGTCACAAAATCTTTGCAAATTATCAACAAAAATAAAAAAAAATGAAAAAAGAAAAAAGAAAAAAAATAAATTAGTAAAAATTTGTTGTTTGTATTTGATTTGAAAAGTTGTAATTAAATAATTGAGAGATAATCACTTACACTATGAACAGAGGTGCTCACCTCTCATTTTATTCATACTTTCTTTCAAAATTCTCTTGTAGAATTTGAGAGAGGGTGTCTTGTGTGTTTTATTTTTTAAGCTTTCTTGTAATTTCTTTTTCTTTCGGTAATAAAATTATGCATGTTTTTCTTCAAATCATGAGTAGCTAATTTCATCATGTTGGGGTAAAGAGTGAAGCTCTTAATATGAGAATATAAATTAATATTATTTATATTATAATATATAAATTGAAATCTGAATAAGTAATTTAAATCTGGATTAATTATTGACAAACTTTGTTATCACCTTTATGACTGATTTTATTTATTTGGCATAATTGAGTACCTAACTGGACTTGTTATAGACAAATGTTATCACCGCCTTTATGGTTGATTTTATATGTTTTGACATAATTAATTCCTAAAGTAATTTTACTGGGTAATAATGACAATTTGTATATTATAAAAAGTAAGATTTCTCTATATTTGAAATATTAAGAGGTGATCTCTTAATTTATTGTTGCAGTTCAAGTTAAAATTATCCATCACTTCAAACAAATTTAACTTTTTTATTTTACTTTAATTATTATTTTGTTTTACTAAATCTATTTCATGTGGATCGATCCCGGACTTACCAGATTATTTTATTACTTTGACACTCTTATACTTGGGAGTAAAGAACCACTTTGTGAGTGTGTCAAGAAGTTTTAGAGGTTTAGGAATCTTTGATTATTATGTTGTTTGTCGTGCTGAGCACACTGATTTGTATTTATTAAGTAAAGGTTTTGATTTGTATATGATGTTGTGGGCACGGAGCCCTTGAGTGTTGGTAGATGATGTGCAGGGAGCCCTTAAAGGTTGATTTTGATGTGTTTTGTGTGGACCTGATGTCATTTTATTTGTTTGATGTTTTTCTTAAATTTCGTTTTGATGTTGGACTGTGATCCAGGTTGTCCAGTTTTATGATACAACATATCCGATTTTCTGTAAATTTGGAAGCGTATGGAGATGTGTTAATCATGTCTCATGTCGGTAGCATTCTGCCTCTGGCAGAGTGTTATAATTGCATAAACGATTATTAGCGTAAGTAAATAGATTTTTCTCATTAGTGTACAGAAAAATCATTCTTATCTAGTATAAGAGTAAAATAAATGAATATTGAAAGTCATTTCAATTGATCAGCCATCTAGGCTAAAAACATGCATTGAAACGTTTTCTTAGATTAGTGCTTAGAGAGTGATTATCTAAATATATATATATATATATATTTGTCTAATTGAATGCCAAAATTCCTTTCAATTAAGGGTGGCAATGGGTCGGGCTCAACCAAAAAAAAACACGGCCCGACTCGGGTCCGGATTTTTTTTTACCCGAATTTTTTAAAAAAAAAATTAAAAATTAAAAAAATACAAATATAAAATACATTTACACTATATATAAAGATAATTTACAAATAAATCACAAGTTTCATTGATAAATTAACAATTTAAATCCTAAAAATAAATAAAAATGCTACAAATATATTAAAAAATATATATATATTTTTTTATTTTGGCCCGGGCCTGGGCCAAAATTAGAAAGCCCCGGCCGATCTTTTTCCACCACGGGCCGGGCCGGCTTCAGGCTTTTCTGCCACCCTTGCTTTCAATGACTAAAATAGTTGAGTTTGATTCTTAAAATATATCTATATATATATATATAATTAATTAATTATTGGAATAAATAAATAAATTTTATAATTGTTGTACGAAAGCTATCAATCTTATCTAGTATAAGAGTATTGTAAATGAGGGCCGATAATCCTCTCAATAGTTCAGCCACCTGGAAAACATGTGTTGAAACGTGTGTCCAGCTAAGTATTTAAAGTTTGATTTTGTAAAAAGAAAAAGTGGGTTAACCACTTATTTAGTCAATACCAAAATCCCTTTGACTGATGCAATCACTTGGAAAACATACATTGAAATGATCATGTATTTAATTAATTGAAGTTTTATTAGATAAATCATTCTCATTTAAGATATCAATCTTATTTGTAAATGAAGACCAAAAGTCCTTTCAATGACCAAGTCCTTTTGAACTTGGTTGATATATGGTCTAAAGTAGTAACTATTGAGAAATATGATATATTGAAGATAATCAATCATAAATTAATTATTTGTAAATGAATATCTTACCTTATTGTCTTGGATTCCAATTTAAAATTATCTTAGTCATAAACACAAATTCTTTGTCTTACTCATTGTTTGTTATTTTTTTCTTACCTAACCTAATCCATGGATTGAGCATTACAAGAAAATTGATATTTGTTGTAATGATATACAAGAAAATCTTTTGAAGTCCTTCACGTTTACCTAAACCTAATCATGTACAAGTATTCATTGAACTTGTTTTATTTAACATTTAGTGATAGTCTTTGGCATGATTATTTGAAAAATATGTATATTTGTTGTTTTTAGTTTTATGACCCATTTGGGATTTAGGTATTATCATTTTCAAGAAAAATTGAGTGGGTTTAGTAAAGCTAAAATTGGTTAGTGAACACTTTAGCAAATGTATTTTCAAAATTTAGTTAAAGCTCAATATTTTGCTAGTAATAATAAAGCTAAAATTTGTTACTTAACAATATGGCAAATATATTTTCAAAATTCAGTTAAAGCACATGTGAATGTGAATCTATTTTGAATGAAAATGTTTTATTAAACACAAAGGTTATAAATTTGTAAAACATAGTTAGTAAATTCATAATGAGACAGAAAAATTTTAATATGCTGATTGGATCCCAAAAATGTGCATTTAAAAGAAAATGATTAGGATATAGGCCTTATATTAAAAGAAATTTTTTGAAGAATTATTTTGTTAAGGCATCCGACTCCATGCTAATATTGCTAAAAATGAAAATATCATTTGTCATGCATGCAATAACCACTGCTGAGAGGTTCATCTCTGAGATCTCATCAGTCAGCTGCTCATCTTCAGTAACATGGGCCTCATTTTTCTTTTTCTTGCCCATGTCCTGAGACTTCTTATTTATGCAGTCCTTTACCATATGATCGCTTTTTCCACAGTTGTAGCACTTCCTCTTGAACTTCTTGTTAGCTTGGGAAGAATCAGCTCCACTGTTCTTTCTCTTTTTGCTACCCTTTACACCCTCAACGATGTTGGCCTTAGACTCCATAGTCTTGTAGTTGGCCTTCTCGGACTTCATGTTGTCCTCTTCGATCCTCAATCGAACTCCAAGGTCTTCAAGGCTCATCTGCTTCTTTTTGTGTTTCAAATAGCTCATGAAATCTTTCCATGATGAAGGCAACTTTTCAATGATGGTGACAACTTGAAACATCTCACAGAGTTTCATCCCTTCATCCATTATTTCATGAATGATCAATTGTAGTTCACCCAACTGAGACATTATCGTTCTTGAATCTACCATTTTGTAATCTAAGAACCTACGCACGACAAACTTTTTTTGCCCGACATCCTCGATTTTGTATTTCTTCTCGAGAGATTCCCAGAGAATCTTCGCAGAAATCATGCCTTGGTACACATTGTACATGATATTGTCAAGTCCTCCCAAAAGGTAGTTCTTGCATAAGAATTCGTCAGACGACCATGTCTCTTCTCGCAGTTGCTTGGCTGTTTCCGTTTCTCCCTCCACATGACCCGGATGATTTTTGAGGTACTTAGCAAACTGGAGAGTTGTCAGGTAGAACGATATTTTACTCTGCCACTGTTTAAAGTTTGCTCCACCAAACTTTTCCGATTTTTCTCCATGGACGATCGGTACTGAGATGTTTCTGCTAGTCATATGTAACTGGAAAAATCAACAGCGATCAATAAGTCTACAAAAGACAAATTGTACAACGATCAATAAATGATCTTGTTCAAGTGATATACCAAGTTTCAACTCGTTGTTATATTGGACAGTAGTACCAACAAACACAAGTCCTTGAATTTACGACTAAGATTTCTTATGATAAGTAAATAAAGGAATATTCCTAAAGGACGAGGGGGGTCCGGAGTAACCACTTAAATCCCTGACCACTTGGCTCTTATCGCCTTTTTGACAGAATATCCTTTAAACACTTCCTCAATAGAATCTCTTAGGAATTCAAACTTAGTATTACACTTCCAATTTCACAATACAATGTGTATATATATATATATATGTGTGTGTATATGTGTATAAATCAATCAAGATTGGATGGAATTACTTGTGTAAGATTACACTTTTAATTCTCAACCAAGTATGCACCACACAATTAAATTTCAACTTTATCACTATGTGTATGCTTTTGATAATTGAACACAATAATATTAACTTAAATCTATACTACCAAGATTATTGTAATACAGTATATGATTTTGCTAAGTGAATATTATGATAAATTAAGTTAATTAAGTTTATTTCAATTTAGAAACAATTCCATTATTAATTCGTTAGTGTCATGTTCGTATCTTCATTCGAACGAAACTAACCAGTGGTACACGTTCGTGTAGCGTTTGTAAACGCGTTCGAACGAAGTTTTCTAGAGAGTTCATGTTCGTGTAGCGTCCGAAAAACGCGTTCGAATGAAATGTTTCATAGGGTTTACGTTCATGTTGCGTTTGAAGACGCGTTCGAACGTTCTAAGGCAGAATATTTGCGTTCGAGTTGCGTTTAAATACGCGTTCGAACGTTCTTACAAAAATTCAAAATTTTACCTATGCGTTCGTCAGGCATTCGAATGTCCTTGCTGCGTATTTTTCATGAACATACTATATTTTTCCAGAAAATGGCTTTTAATACATGCAAATTTTCATCTAACAACACTAAAGATAATAAGTTCTTAAGATTGTTGGTGAATTAAGTGTCATTAAATGAAAGTAACATGCATTAAACAAATCAAAACAGAACATAAATTCAGATCTACATTAACATGCTAACTTAGACATAAACCCTAGAACTTTAAGAATAAGAAAAACCTGGACAATGACGAAATTAGTGGTCCAAGTCGAGTTTCTTCTGTCCTTAAGAACTTATTAGCCCTGTCTCGGTGCTCTACGGATTTTGTGGCTAACGTCCTCCCAGGATAACTTGGATTCCTCTTGTTCAAGGGGCACTCCTTAACACGATCTTGAACTATTACAATGGTGGGAACTCTCTCTTACTCTAAAACAAATGAATGAGACTTTTGTACTTAATGGATTTTCGGATACTTGAAAGAACAATGAAGGCTCCTTTAAATAGACATGGAAATGTGCCTCTGAGCAGTGGCGGAGCCACTGATTACCCCCACTAGGCCCACTATTTTTTTTTTATAAATTATATATATTAGAAAATCTAAATAATTAAACAACACCCATAAATACATTATTTATTAATTTTTTTGAGTTGTATTTTTTAATATAATATGTAGGCCAAGCCCAAATTAGTTCAAAAAATTCCAATACATTTTTGCATCAATCTTATTTCTTAAATATATCTAAAATAATTATATTTAATTTGTATGTGTATAGATAATTGACTATTTTTCATTTTAAATCTACTCATTTATGTGTTTTTTTCATTTACAAAAGAATAGGGATTCCATTACATTTAAATAAAAATAAAAATAACTATATTTATACTTAGGTTTGGTTATTGATTTTCTAATTTATTGATATATTTTTGTAGTAATTCTTTTACTAAACCACATCGTATATAGTTGTTATTGGTAAAATATTCACATATAAATATAAATATAATTATTTTTTATATATTGTTTTATTTATAGTTGTTCAAAGAACAAATATTGCGTTTTAGCACTAGGCTTTTAATAATTTAATTAAAAATGATTAAATCTACAATAAATTAGCGGAAATTTAGTATATAATATACTACATAAACTTAAAATACATAATTTTAAAAATAATTTTTTACTTAAATTTTTATGGTAAATTGATATTTTTAGAAATTATGGATAAAAATATAATTCTGAAATTTTTGGGTTAATTTATAAGTTTAGAAACTAGGGGCTATTTCATAATTTTCAAAAGTATGGGGATCATCTTATAATTTCAAAAAATATGCATGAATTCATTATATATTTTTTTGGTAAGAAAAAAATTTACCCCTATTGACTGAAATTTCTGGATACGCCACTGTCTTTGACGGTACCCTTTGATTTGGGGTGTAACTCTCCCAAGGGTTATACCCCACCCTTAAACCCTTTGGAGCCTAAAGGTATGTTCCATCAATTTTAGAGGACATGTTCATGCCTCTCCCATAGGGCACTACTCAATGGACATGACCTTCATCCATCCATACTCTATATTTAGAGAATTACAACAGTTCCAATCGCTATTTTCTATATTGGTTGTTCTTATTGTCTGTGTTATCATTCACTGTTGTGATATTCTGATCAAATTTGGACATTATAGAAGTTCACTGTGATAGTTTGGCAGTGCACCAAAACTATCAGTTTTCGTTTTATGGCTAAACACAACGATGGGCGGTGAATCTATTTTAAGGAGACTGTGTGCAACATATGACTCGGATTTCACTGTAATTTATTTTTCTTCTGTTATATATTTCTCTTTTACTGGTTATATTTTTTTCATTGTAATTCTTCTGTATTTTTCTAAGTATTCTAATTTGCTACTCAACAATCTTAAAACAAAATTCCTGAAATGCTTGGTTTAAATTCAGCACAATCAAGGTTCTGTCCTGATAATGGTCAATATGGTTGGCTTGAGGCAGAAGCTGACAATGTGTCAGATTGTATGTGAGAAAGTGTCGCAAAGGAAGTTGTTGAATTAAAACCATGATTACTGAACTGAGTAATATGTTGCTTAAGCACAACATAGAGATGAAAATAGAGAATGTAAGATTGCGTGTTGATGTTGGAACGCTCATTGATAATGTGGTTGAGCTAAAGGCTTTTCAGACCAAATCCTTAGATTTGAGTCAAGTGACATAATCTTGTGTTTGTCAAGATAATCATGACGGTGTAAAATACATGTATCTTAAAAGATGTAAGAATTATGTATGGTATACAAGGCTAAACGTAATCTCTTGTCCAGGAACATTGAAACCTTCTGGTTGTTCCATGTAAATCTCTTCATCCAATTCACCATTTAAGAATGTCGTTTTTACATCCATTTGATGTATTTAAGACCAAATATAGGTGCTATGTCTATGAGCATTCTTATTGACGTGATATGAGTCACTAATGAATAGGTGTCAAAGTAATTAATGCCTTCTTTTTGTCTATAACCTTTTATGACAAGCCTTGTCTTGTACTTATCTATTGATTCATCATGTTTCATCTTCCGTTTGAATATAAATTTGTAGCCCAGTGGCTTACAACCTGGAGGAAGATCAACCAACTCCTAAGTATGGTTTTGTAGGATGAAATCAATCTCACCATTGATAGCCTCTTTCCACAAAGGTACCTCCGACGAATACATTGCTTCTTTATAGCTTTAAGGCTCATTTTCTAACAAATATGTCAGAAAATCGGGACCAAATGACTTAGACGTTCTAGCTCTTTTGCTATGTCTAAATACAATTGTCTCAACATTTTCACGTTGGTCTGCCTCTTAGTCAACCTGATCACTGTCTTTGACAGTATCAATAGTTCTTTTGTGAGACTCTGTTCTTTGTTTTTCCTTACAAGGAAATGTCTCTTCAAAAAATGTCGCATTTCTTGACTCAATTATCATAGTCGGATTGATGTCAGGAATCTCAGACTTATGTACCAAGAATCGATATGCACTACTGTTGCGAGCATATCCAATGAATATACAATCAACAGTTTTGGGTCATATTCTAACCTTCTTAGGTTTAAGAACCATTACTTTGGAAAGACACCCCCACACTTTCAGATATTTGTAGGAAGTTACATGACCTTTCCACAACTCATATGGTGTCCTGTCCAATCTTCTGTAGATAGCTTGTTCAGAACGTAGTTGGCGAAAAACAAGGCTTCCCCCACAAGTTCTGGGATAAACCAGAGCTTGTCAACATGACGTTCATCATTTCCTTCAATGTTCGGTTTTTACGCTCAACAATCCCATTCTGTTGAGGCGAATAAAGAGCAGTAGTTTCGTGAATAATTCCATGTTTGGAACAATATTCACCAAATGGTGAGACATATTCACCATCTCTATCACTCTTGATTCTTTTGATTTTCTTGCCAAGTTGATTTTCAACTTCGTTCTTATAGTGTATAAAGCTCTCAATAGCTTCATCTTTGCTCCTTAGAAAATACACATAATAGAATATTGTGCTATCATCGATAAAAGTGACAAAGTATTTTTTACCGCCTCTTGTTTGCATAATATTCATATCACACACATCAGTGTGTACAAGTTCCAAGGGTTTAGAACTTCGTTCTATGGAATGAAATGATGTTCTATGCATTTTAGCTTCACACATGCCTCACATTTATGTTGGTTATCAATTACAAATTTAGGTATAAGGTCCATGTTAATTAATTTACGCATTGTATCATAATTAACATGTCTTAACCTCCCATGCCATACATTTTATGACTCAATAATATAAGCGGAAGTTGTAGCTTTATTATTAGCACTGTGTCGATTGACAGTCATTACATTGAATTTGAAAAGGCCCTCAGTGAGGTATCATTTTCCTACATAAACACCATTTTTGGTCAATATAAACTTGTCAGAGACAAATACAAGCTTAAAACCATCATTGCTAAGGAAAGAACCTAAGACTATGTTCTTCCGACTATCAGGAACATATAGTACATTCTTCAATGTAAGCTCATTTTCAGATGTCATCTTCAGAATCACTGTGTCTTGTCAAACCACTCTAGAGGTAGATGAGTTTCCCATTGCCAGATGATCGCCACCATCGACCTTCTGTGATGAGGAAAACATCTTACTATCAGCACATATATGACGAGTAGCCCCAGTGTCTACCCACTATTCTCTCGGATTCCCAACCAAGTTGGCTTCAGTTACCACTGCTCAGAGGTTCATCTCTGAGATCTCATCAGCCAGCTGCTCATCTTCAGTGACATGGGCCTCATTTTTTTTTCTTGCCTTTGTCCTGAGACTTCTTGTTTCTACAGTCCTTTGCCATATGACCATTTTTTCCACAGTTGTAGCACTTCCCATTGAACTTCTTGTTAGCTTGGGAAGAATCAGCTTCACTGTTCTTTCTATTTTTGCTACCATTTACACCCTCGACGATGTTGGCCTCAGATTCCATAGTCTTGTAGCTGGCTTTCTCGGACTTCATGTTGTCCTCTTCAATCTTCAATTGAACCCATAGGCCTTCAAGACTCATCTGCTTCTTTTTTTATTTCAGATAGCTTCTGAAGTCATTTCATGATGAATGTAACTTTTCAATGATAGTGGCAACTTGAAACGTCTCATAGAGTTTCATTCCTTCATCTAATATTTCTTGAATGATCAGTTGCAGTTCACCCAACTGAGTCATAACAGTTCCTGAATCTACCATTTTGTAGTCTAGGAACCTACCCGCAACAAATTTCTTTTACCCGGCATCCTCGATTTTGTATTTTTTTTCTCGAGAGATTCCCATAGAATCTTCGCAGAAATCATGCCTTGGTACACATTGTACATGGTATTTTCAAGTCTTCCCAAGAGGTAGTTCTTGCACAAGAAGTCGCCTGACAACCATATCTCTTCTCCCAGTTGCTTGGATGTTTCCGTTTATGCCTCCATGGGACCCGGAGGACTTTTGAGGTACTTAGCCAACTGCAGAGTTGTCATGTAGAACAATATTTTGCTCTGCCATTGTTTAAAGTTTGCTCCACCAAACCTTTTCGGTTTTTCTCCATTAGCGACCGGTAGTGTGATATTTCTGCTAGCTATGTGTAACTGGAAAATCCAACAACGATCAATCAGTCTACAAAAGACAAATTGTACAACGATCAACAAATGATCTTGTTCAAGTGATATACTAAGTATCCACTCGTTGTTATATTGGACAATAGTACCAAATAACACAAATCCTTGAATTTACAACTAAGGTTTCTTATGATAAATAAATAGAGGAATATTCATAGAGGACGAGGGGGGTCCGGAGTAACCACTTAAATCTCTGACCACTTAGGCTCTTATCGCGTTTTTGACAGAATATCTTTTAAACACTTTCTCAATAGAATCTCTTAGGCATTCAAACTTAGTATTACACTATTAAATTCACAATACAATCGATATATAGTTATATGTGTATATGTGTATTAATCGATCATGCTTGGACGAAATTACTTGTGTAAGATTACACTTTTAATTCTCAACTAAGTATGCAACACACAATTAAATTTCAACTTATCACTATGTGTATGCTTCTGATAATTGAACACCCTAATAATAACTAAAATCTATACTACCAAGTTTATTGTAATACAATATATGATTTTACTAAATTAATATTATGATAATATAAGTTAATCTAAGTCTAATTCAATTTAGAAGCAATTCCAGGATCAATTCGTTAGTATTGCGTTCGTATCTTCATTCGAACGAGACTATTACTTGAGTTCACGTTCGTGTAGAATTCTTAAACGTGTTTGATGAGTCGTAATTATATCACTATTTCCCACTCATTTGACCTAATATTTTGTATAGTTTCTTGATTTTTGTGAATATTTTGATATATTTTGTGCTATTTTGTAGATAAATAAAGTTTCAGGACAATCTGGAGGTGATTTAGAGCAAAAACAGTGAAAATTGGACAAAATGGTATTTTGGTAATTTTCAGCGTCGCGACGCCTAACCGGCGCCGCAACATGCTAACGTGCACTGGGTCCATGTGTCAAATTCTGAGGAGTTTTACTTTGCTAACGTGCTTCGTGCCACGTGTCACCATCACAGCCGATCTGATAACGTGTGTCGTGCCACGTGTCATCATCCTATGGTGCCGACAATCACCATCGCCATATGTCACTCCACGTCACCGCCATGTCATCATCCGCATCAATAGTTGACCAAGACAACATGCCACGTCACCGCCACGTCATCATCAGCCAATCACGAAGTGCCACGTGTCGCAATCCTACGGTGCCGACAATCCATTTCGCCATGTCTCGCCACATCATCGCCACATCATCATAATCATTGAGAGCCATCCGTCTTGCCATGTGTCACCTTATCACCTTATCCAGAATCACCACGTGTCGAGCTCTCTGCATGCCACACCGTAAATCACGGGCGTCGCGACGCTAAAGCCTTTGGTGTCGCGACGTTGGAGGCTTACCGACGCCAATAAATTCAGCTCATTTTTCTGATTTCAGATGTACCTTCCTCTCTGAATTCTCTGATGTAAATAGGGAGTTTTCTATCTAGTTTCTTTTAAATTTCAGTTTTGTAATTAATTTTAATTACGTTCTGTAATAATAGTAATTTACTTTCTTTACTTTTACAGTTTTTACTATTCAACCATGAGGAGGTAACTTCCCCATGCTAGGGTGAAAGGTAATTCTCTTACTATTGCTATTTAGATTAATCTCCCTTAAATATAATATATTCACTATTTAAAATTTGACTTAATGAGGATACCGCTATATTGGTCGGTTGGTAATTCATTTTAAACTGGTTTAAACCTGACTAGGTAAGGATAATGCCAGATTGGTCGGTTGGTAATTAAATATTCTTACCGCCTATATGGCAGGTTCATGGACAAATTGTGATACCGCCTTTATGGCTGGTCGGACTTAATTTGACTTAATCAGGTTACCGCCTATATGGCTGGTTGGTAAAATCATCACAAGTTAATATATTATATTAAGGGAGATATCTAAATAGTAAATAATAAAAGTTGATCCTTTTACCTTAGCATTTTATTTTATTGTAATTCACTTTTCAGCTTTTACTTTACTGCAATTACTTTTCAGCATTTTTACTTTATTTATTTTACTTTTAAGTTTTTACTAGCCCTAGTTATGTGTCGTAACTAAGTTAGTTATCTGGAGTTGTGATGAATTCTAATATCATCGGTTTATAAAGGGTTATTTTATAGTTTAGATAATTTAAAGGTTTATTTAATAAGTCTTAAGCTTAATGCGTCTTGTTAATTGGCCACTAATAAGATTAATCTGGTAACTCTAAAATAAACTTGACAAAGGAATTTTAGGTTTCAGCCTTAGACTTAATAGCCCACGATCTTCCTTGAGGATAAATAACCCTTTAATAGATTTCCTTACAAGATAGACATATACCTGTCGGGCGGGGGTAGCCATAATCGGAACTTAATCTTAATGAATCCAGGTAATTTGGTTGACATAGACATATGGTTCAATTAGGTTATACTGGGTATTTGCGTCTGACCATCGACAGAGGCTTTCGCATAATTTCGTGTTCCAGGTTAGTAAACCGATTTATTACACAAACATCAAATAACCACTTCATTTTTTAAAAGATATTAGAAAGATTCACAACCCTAGATAGTTTCATAATATTGAATTTTCTTAAACCTATTTTCATGCAATTTTATTTACTTGTTTTTAAATTTAAAATCATCACCATTTCAAATCAATCAATCAACTTGTTAGATACTGGTAATCATTTGACCTCATAAAATTAATAGATTAGGTATTAAGTCCTCGTGGGATTGATACTTTTTATACTACTTGAACGATACGTGCGCTTGCATTATACGCGTGTGATTACGCACCGGTCAAGTTTTTGGCGCCGTTGCCGGGGATTTATTTATCTTTCACTATTAGTTTTAAGGTTAGATACATTTACTTGTATCTAATTTCTTTTTACTTATTGTTTTTTTTTCTTGTGTTTCAGGTTCTCAGATCCTTCATGAGACGAATCAGAAGCTTTGAACTCCGACCGTTTGACCCAGAGATTGAAAGAACCATCAGACAGTTGAGAAGGGAAAAACAAGAAGGCCAAGAAGCAATTGTTAACATAGAACCTGAACCTTTGGAGGTTGCACCACCAATTCCCATTCGAGACAGAACCATTCCGATGGTTGACAGACTTATTTAATGTATTGTACTTCCTCCCTTTCCAGCAAATGCGGATGACATCAAAACATGCATTCAGATGATTCAGCAGTCAGTTCAGTTTGGGGGGAATGCAACTGAAGATCATAATGCCCACATCAGCAACTTCCTGAATGTTTGTGGCACTTTCAATTACAACCGAGAAGCTGAAGAAGCAATGAGATTGCGTGTTTTCCTATACTCCTTGAAGGATAGAACTAATGCTTGGCTACATTCACTACCAGCAGGTTCCATCACAACTTGGAACACTTTAGCCACCAATTTCTTGCAAAGTACTTTCCACCAGCCAGAACTGGAAAGCTGAGGAATGGCATCACATCCTTTGTGCAATAAGACTCAGAAACTCTCTACGAAGCTTGGGAAAGGTACAAAGATTTGCTTCGGAAATATCCTCACCATGAGATTCCAAAATGGGTTCAAGTCCAAAAATTCTATAATGGACTTTCTGGAATAATGAGAACCACAATTGATGCTGTTGCTGGAGGAGCTTTGATGGCAAAAGGAGAAGATCAAGCTTGGAACCTAATCGAAGAAATGGCCAACAACAATTACTTGTGGCCAACAGAAAGGAGCATGATCCAAAGAATTGCAGGAATTTATGAAGTTGGAGCCAATACAGCAGTCAGTGCCAAGCTGGATCAGATATGCAAATTCATGGAGACTCTCAGCACTCAAAGCAACATTGGAGCCACAAGTTCACCATATGGAGAAGCACCAGAACCAAACCAACTTGAAGAGACGGTGAATTATGTCAACAATTTCAACAGACAGGGTAACAATCCATATTCCAACACCTACAGCCCAGGGTGGAGGAATCATCCCAATTTCTCATGGAGCAACAACTCAGGGAAAAATAATTATCCACCACATGGATTCCAGCAACATAATAAAGCCAGGAGTTTGAAAAAGAACTAGAAATGAAAGAATGGATTGCAGAGATGTTCAAAAAGCAACCAGAAGCATATGATGCTATGTTTCAAAGCCAATCTGCTTAATCAAAGCACTGGAAAATCAAATTAGACAACTGGCCAATGCTCAGAGTTACAGACCACCAGGTAATCTTCCCAGCAACACAGAACCAAATCCAAGGAACTGAGGAAATGAGCAATGTCAAGCCATCACCTTGAAAATCAGTACTAAAATCAACAAAGATGTTGGAATCAAGGTATCAAAATAAGAAGTTCTAAAAGAAGTAGAGCAACAGATGGAGGAAAAAGAAGCAAATGAAAAAGAACCAGAAAGAATCACTCCACCTCCACATTTTCCACAGCGACTTCATAAAAACAAACTGGACAAGCAGTTTGTTCGATTCCTGGAGGTGTTCAAAAAGCTGCATATCAACATCCTATTCGCAGAAGCGTTGGAAGAAATGCCCAGCTATATTAAATTCATGAAAGATATTCTTTCACGAAAATGGAGATTGGGAGACTACGAGACCGTAGCATTGACGGAAGAATGCAGTGCCATTATTCAGAGGAAACTTCCTCCGAAATTGAAAGATCCTGAAAGTTTCACAGTTCCATGCACCATTGGAGAACATTATATCGGTAAGGCTTTATGTGATTTAGGTGCCAGTGTTAACTTGATGCCTTTTCTATTTACATGAAACTGTAAATTAGAGAAGCAATGCCTACCTCAGTCTCATTGCAACTTGCTGATCGAACACTCGTATTTCCGAGGGGTGTTGTTGAAGATAATCTCGTCAAAGTTGATAAACTGATTCTTCCAGCTGATTTCATTATCCTTGACATGGAAGAAGACAAAGATGTCCCAATCATCATTGGGAGACCATTCTTAGCGATAGGTCGAACTGTGATTGATGTACAAAAGGAGAACTAACCATGAAAGTTCATGACCAAGAAGTTACCTTCAATGTCTTCAAAGCCATGAAATTCCCGAGCGATGAAAATGAGGAAGAATGTTTCAGAATTGATGTTGTTGATAGTATCATCCAGGATACTGATACAGTTTCCACGGACAAACTTGAAGCTTGCATCACCAACATGACTAATATCGAGCTAGATGCTGAAATCCTGGAATGTATCAACTACCTTGACAAACCATTCCGTTTCAAATCGACACCACAAGTGGAAAGCCTGGAACTCCCAAAGAAAGATCGAATCAAGCCCTCAATTGAAGAACCACCACAATTGGAGCTGAAGTTACTTCTGAGCCATCTCAGGTATGCATTTCTTGGGAAATCTTCTGAATTACATGTTATTATTTCTTATTCTCTAACATTGGAGCATGAAGAAAAGTTACTGAGAGTGTTACGAGAACACAAGAGAGTCATTGGCTGGACTATAGCAGACATTCGAGGCATTAGTCCATCATTTTGCATGCACAAGATCCTGATGAATGACGAATACAAACCCACAGTGGAGCATTAACGTCGACTCAATCCAATTATGAAGGAAGTCGTAAAGAAAGAAATAATCAAATGGTTGGATGCTGGCATCATTTACCCCATCTCAGATAGCAGTTGGGTGAGTCCTATGCAGTGTGTACCAAAGAAATGAGGAATTACTGTGGTTACAAATGAAAAGAACGGTGACTGGATGGAGAGTATGCATGGATTACCGAAAGTTGAACAAAGCAACAAGGAATGACCATTTTCCGCTGCCATTCATTGATCAGATGCTAGACAGACTAGCTGGACATGAGTTCTATTACTTTCTGGACGGATATTCAGGTTACAATTAGATTGCCATCGCCCCATAAGATCATGAGAAAACCACTTTTACATGTCCCTATGGTACTTTTGCTTTCCGCAGGATGCCATTTGGATTTTGTAATGCTCATGCCATATTTTAGCGTTGCATGATTGCCATATTCTCAGACATGCTGGAGCAGAGTATGTAGGTGTAGGCATTGCATTTTCGCATGTGAAACCCGATGATGAGCCTCATTTGGAGGCACTTCCTTTTGAGTCACGAAAGCCGCGGGAAACGGATATCGGAAGGGGAAATTCGGAAAAGTATATCATCAAGTTCATTCCACAAGTTCACTGTCTTCGTTGGTGCTGCGTTCGTTACTTCGTTCGAACCTCGTGCAGATTGCGGACGTTCGTGCCGCGTGCGAGGAGGCGTTCGAACGGAGCCGGTAATTCTGGTTTTGCTGCTAGCCTCACACACCCCAGCCCATTTAGCTCCCCAAAGCCCATAAAACACATCCCAAATTAAATAAATAAATATTAAACATTAAATAAAATATTTAAATCATTTACCAATTAAATAAAATCATGCCTAATATAAATGAATCAAATATATTATATACTAAAACTAAAAAATAAGATTTGCCTAATTAAAATCAATCTTAACCAATTAAAGCCAATCACATATTTGACTTCCTAATTCAATAAGATATCCACCAATTTAAAAGTATTGACTTCCTAATCTAAACCAAATTTGTCCCCCCCTCAATCTTTGACTTTCCTTGCTAAACACCAAATCATATCCCCTCTTTAATGCCAAAATCCCTTCCCTTGACAACCCTAACCCTTCTCTATATAAACCACCCTTCACCAAGTCTCTCCTCTCCTCTAGTTGAGGCAGATACACAAAAAAGAAGCCTTCCCATTGACGCCCATTGTAAGCAAGAAACAACAAGAATTTCTCTCCTTCTCCTCCCTCCATAGCCGAAAATAACAAGCCTTCCTAAAGCCACTGAAACCAGCCCCTGCACCCCTCTAAAACACGCCCAAGTAGCCCCTAAATCACCTTAAAACAGCAGCCCAAATCACCTTAAAGTAGCAGCAAAAATCCTCCCAAAACAGTCCCCAAAATCCCAAAAACAGTAACATAAAAACTGCATAGATAATCTTAAAAATAATCACATATAATTGCACTAAGAACCCACACAAACTTGGAATAGGTTATTGAAAACGTTAAAACAGGTGGCCCGTGCAGTGAGCAGCAAGACAGAAGCCGAATAGGAGCAGAACGGAGTTCGAACCGTAAGCAAAACAGCGAAGCAGTGAGCTAGGACGTTGAACCAGTGGACCAGAAAGTTGCGGAGCTTTACCCCCTTTCGATTTCCGTGGAACGCGAGTCCGAGAGACGGCTTAAAAGGTTAGATCTGAGGGTATCTTTCACACTTATTCTCATTTTATTTTCTGGTCATTTATTTTGATTATATTTTCTGTATTTGTGGTATCCGTTGTGTGTATGATGTATGTTGTGGGTATTGGATGAATGAGAGATGTGTCAACTCTCGCGGTATATCGGATGAAAACCCGGACATAAATTTCATAGCCGATTCCGAATGGACGGTAATATGATCTGTACTCGGGCCACAACTCCACGTACCGCTTGGGTAAACGGCACCATCTTTCTTTTGTTGTGTTGCTTTTGTTTATTTAGTTTTCTTTACTTGAATTCAATATGTTGTTTAGTTATGCATGATTCAACCAAGCGCATGGGCTTAGTGAGTTAGTTCAAAGGTCCTCCATTTGGGAGACAAAGAGCCGAAAAGGCCACCTTTGTGACACTACTTCGCCGCGCCGGTTGATGTGTGTTCGGTTGGATGCGAGATACGTTCAATCGGGCATACTTAGTTTGATGTTATTGAGTTTATCTTTTATGTATGGTTCAATCAAGCGCATGGGCTTAGTAAGTGGAATGAAAGATCCTTTATGGGGAGGGGTTGAAACCCGTTACCACGATGCTTTGCCGCGCCGATTGATGTGTGTTCAGATTGGATGTCAGATGTGTTCAATCGGGCATACTTGGTTGATGTGATTGGTTCTATTCTTGTATGTGTGATGTGACGCGCATGGGCTTAGTATGTTGGTCTAAAGGTCCTCTCTTTGAGAGATCAAGAGCCCCAAAAGGTCACCTTTATGGCAGTACTTCGCCGCGCCCTTTTATTTCGTGTTTATGTATTGCGTCTCATTTCATGCATCAGGTCTGTTCCCGTTCGAACGCGTTTACGAACGCAACTCGAACGCGCATGTGTTTTTGCCTTATTATGTGTGAGGTCTCGTATCCGTTCGAACGCGTTAACAAACGCCATACGAACGTGAGCATTCTGTCTCATTTCCGTTCGAACGCGTTTACGAACGCTACTCGAACGTGAGCATTCTGTTTCATTTCCGTTCGAACGTGTTTACGAACGCTACTCAAACGTGAGCATTCTGTTTCATTTCCGTTCGAACGCTTTTACGAACGCTACACGAACGTGAACACACTGAACTGAGTCCTTTTCATTAGATTTCATGCATAGTTTTCCTAGTAGCTATCTCCACATGTATAAATGCAAATATGTTGATGTATTACCATTCATATGCTTATGTCATGATAACATTTAAGTATTATTTCTTGCGGTATATCGGATGGAAACCCAGACGTAAATTCCGTAGCCGATTCCGAATGGACGGTAGTGCGGTCTGTACTTGGGCTACAATTCCACGTACCGCTTGGAAAAATGCCCATATGTGTGCTTGTATGGTCAATATGTGTGCTTGTGTTTTTCCTGAATGTGATATGTAAATAAAGTTGTATGTTCGCTGCTATCTTGATATATGTTAATCATGAATTTTAAATATGAGATATATGTAAAAATGTACACATAAGTTTTTATTTTGCATATGATAATTTAGAAGCATGATACTCTTGAAAATAAGTGTTACTTAAGCTTAGTTAAATTATTACATGAATCCTTTCATGACAAGTGACATAAGTAAGGGACCATTCCAAACCCAACGGTTTGAGGTCTTCCCTTGCGAGGGGTGAGTGCGGCCTTAAATCTTTGTCCCGGTTCACACCGGGTGGCGACTCCATGTTATGTAATCCTTCCCAACTAGGCCGCGAGCCTAGGAACGGCGTCGTCCAGTTCCTGTGTCCCACAGTCTGGCGACTCCACTGGGGATAGAGAATTGGCCCCGAAATATTGTCTTGTGATGTTTGGATTTATGTTTTAATTGACCGTGTCTATAGTGGATAAAGTGAGGGTTTAATCAAAGGCATTTTAAGGCTAGGCAATGGTTTGGTGTCTTCCTTCATTCACTACCTTTCTAGAAGGAAAAGCTGTGAAGGCACCTAGATAGCCATCTACTTGTAGCCTATTGTGATGGACTAATTTGGAGGACTCGTTGTTTATTCCTGACACCAAGCGATAAGAGCCTAAGAGGCTTGGGTATTTAAGTGAGCCTCGCTCCACCTTCCCTCTGGGGAATCTACAACGGGAAATCCATTTGACAGTCCGTCACACACCATAGCTCATTGGCACGTACCTTAGTGTATAAAAAGGGGTGCGCTCACTTGGTTGCTCGAACCCTTGAGTGGGGAGACCTAGTTGTGGGCCATCCTTCGCCGGTGAGAGCCTTTGTCTATACTCTTACTAACCCACCCATAGACCGGGTGGCTAAAGTAACAATTATTTCTTTGAATATGTGCTTGTGGACCATCCTCATTTGGATGCAGTTGGACTATTATCAGAAATGCGGACTTGCTGGGCCATTTAAACTAGGGCAAGTTCGTACCTTATGACTATTAGGCCCAAAGCTTCTGAAATGTTGATGGGCCACTTTGTAAAAATTATTTTATGCCATGTTTGCATCGTCTTCCTTCTATGCTTGTGTTTGGGAACATTGTCGTTTGGATCCATTTGGACCATTTGTCATGGGATATGGGCTTGTTGGGCCATTTAAACTAGGACAAGAACGTATTTCATGACTATTGGGCCAAAGGCTTCTAAGTGATTGATGGGCCACTTTGTGATTGTGTTCGGAACGTTATCATTCGGGTTTAGTCGGGCACTTTGTCATGAGATGTGAACTCATTGGGCCATTTAAACTGGGATGGGTTCACTTCTATGACGATTAGCCCGAAAGATTCTAAAATGATAACAGGCCGATTTGTGTGAAAATTTTAATTGATTTAGTATATTTTATATGTTACATGCATCTCATGCACCCCATGCATACATACATCATGCTAACCTTGTGTTTTAAAAAGCCATTATAGACTCCCGTTGGGTTAGGGAAGAGGGAAGACTCACCAAAAGACCGGTAACAGATATGAGTACATCCGATAATGAGGTACCCCGGATAGATCAGTTGGAAAGCGGTTTAGCCAAGATTACCGAACAGTTGCAAGCCCTAACTACTGCCATGACAAATATGGCTGTGCCCCGTGCTGGGGAAACTCTGAGAATGTAGGACGTGAGGAGACTCCGAATGGGTTGGGGGATGACATCCCCGCTTTTGATGATGATATGGCTGATTATGCCACTGGGAGAACAGTGGGGTCTCAGACAGAATTGCAGAAACTCCGTGACCAGGTAGAGTCTGTTACCCGTAAGATGAAGGGTAAGGATGAAGACTTACTAGACTATGAGGCGATGACCTTTGAGGAACAGTTGCCTGCTCAGTTCAGAATGCCCGACATGGCCAAGTTTAATGGGAATGGAGACCCGAGAGTCCATCTGCAGCAATATGTCTCGGTCATGAGTTCAGTGGGCCTATCACAGTGCCAAGTCCAAAAGATGTTTGGGATGTCACTCGAGGGGGCTCCTGTGGTTTGGTATCATAGCCTTGAGAAGAAGGTTAAGGAAGATTGTAGGGAACTAGCTGATGCTTTTCTGAAGCAATATGTTACAGACTTAGAGATTGATTTGTCACTTCGTGATTTGGAGAACACTAAGCAGAAGCCAGAAGAAAGCTTCAAGGAGTATGTAGACCGCTGGAGAAGCCAGCTTCTGAAGATGCAGACTCGGCCCTCTGAGAATGACCAGATTAAAATGATCATTAAGGGCACCAAGCCCTCGATCTATGGCAAACTGAGGAGAATGACTTCGATGATTACTGATTTTCGGCAGCTAAGGGAAACTGTCATGGACATTGAGGAAGAGGAGGCCGAGAACCGGAAGTTTTTATGGCCAAAATAAGAGGAATTTTGGG